>PVIC010001999.1:0-82630 GCA_004025085.1 Thryonomys swinderianus | reverse complement strand
GTTCTTATACAGACCGAAATTTAATTTTCAGGAAAAAGTATCCAATAGTGAAGTTGGTGAGTAATATATGAATTTAGGATTTAGGGGTTTTTTTCAGTTGTTTCCAGCAGAGAGGCAATGTTTTACATTTTCAACAATGGTGTATGCAGAAATGATCTACCTTTCTCACATTTTTACCAGCATTTAGTGATTTTTTTTTTTAAATTTTAGCTATTCAGATAGATGCATTGGGACCTCTCATTTGGGTTTTAACTTGCATTTCTTTGATGGCTAAGGCTGTTGAACATTTTTTATGTGCTTCTCCATACAGCCTCTGAAGTGACATGTCTCTTCCAACCAGCATCTCATTGGATTGTTTGGTGGATTTTTTGTTTGTTTCTTTCTTATTTTGTTTCTACATTTGATGGTTTATAAGCTTTTTATATTGTACACATCAGTTACTTGACATATATTTAAGTTGCAATGTATTTTCTTCAACTGTTACTTGCCTTTTTATCTTTTGAAATATCTAGCTTAATGTTTCAGTATTGTTGAAATTGAACTGATTAGTGTGCATCCTAAAGAAAGTATTTAGATGCCAGGTCCAAGAATATCTTTCTTAAAACTACAATCTGTGAATCGTCCTGTATTTATTTCATGAACGTTGTATGTTTCCTTTTACATTTCATTGTATGATGTTTCCTTTTACATTTCATTCGATGCAGTATTTTGAGTCAACTTAGTTTACCATGAGATTTTTGTTTATGTGTTTATTTTTGCTTATAGGCATCCTGTTGCTCTAGCAATTGTTGAAAAAAATTAAAGAACTGCTCCATAAAATTGCTTTTCTACTTTTTGTCACAGGTTGGCTTGGCATATTTCTGTGGTACTTTTTCTTATTTCTACATTCTTATTAAGCTAATCTCCCAGGCTTAAAGATTGTAGTTTTGTAAGTGTTCTTAAAATAATGTTGCTTTTGGTCAGGGATTTAGCTCAAGTGATACCATGCCTAACTTGGAAGCACAAGAACCTGAGTTTGATCCCCCGTGCCACAGGAAAAAAAAAAAGTTATTTTCATCTTTGTACTTTTTCATGAAATTGTTTGGCTATTCTAGTATCTGTATATAAATTTTAGAATAAACATTTTTATATTCACAAAAACATCCTGCTATTATGATAATTTGTTATATTGGTTAATCTAAGTAGAATTGATTTTGTTGATATTTACAATCCTTAAACACAGTAGGTCCCTGCATTATTTTCATCTCTTTAAATTTTTTAATCAGTGTTTTTCAGTTTTTAGCAAATAAATCTTGTGTATTTTTCTCATTTAAAAACTTTAATATTAAATTACACATATTTGGGGGTAAAGTGTGACTGTTTGAAATATTTGTACAATATGTAATGATGAAATTATTATGTTGAGAAACTTCCATCTCTACTCTTCTAGTTACAGATACGCCCTAATAAATTGTTTTAAACTATGGTCATTCCTATGGTGTGCCTTAGATCCCTAGTATTTAGTACTCTTTAACTGTTTTTTTTAAACCTACACCTTTTTTTCTTATTTGAATTTTTATTGGTACAATATATATATACACATCGGGCCGGAGGGTTAGCTCGGTGGTTCCGACGCCTGCCTCACAAGCGCAAGGTCCTGAGTTCGACCCCGGTAACCACATAGAATGCTGGGCGTGGAGACACGCCCACCAACAATCAACACCGCATACCACAATGCCGGGCGTGGTGGCTTACGCCTGTAATCCCAGCACTCGGGGAGGCAGAGACAGGAGAATTGCTGAGTTCGCGGTGGCTTGCCTGGGCACCATAGTGAGCTCAGGGCCAGCCTGAACTACAACGCGAGACCCTGTCTCAAAAAAGAAAAAAAAAAAAAAATATATATATATATATATACACACACACACACATCATGATCACACTCAATATTGAGAATTTGTAGCAGCATATGACATGATTTCCCATTTTCACCCATTCCCCTATCCACCCCACAATCCCTTGCCCCCTATATAATAAACTTTATTTCCCTTTTTTATTACCATCACATTTTTTTCTATTCATTACTTACCCCTCCACCGCATTTCTCTTTGAATATTTTCTATTTCATAATATCCATAATACATTCAAGAACTCATTTACTTCTTCAGTTTCTTGTGCCAGAGAAAAGATACGATATTTACACATCTGTGACCTATTTATTTCACTTAGGAGTATGTCCTGAAGGAACGTCTATTGATATAAATGACTCAAACATATTATTCTTTATGGAAGAGTAATACTCTATTTTATAGAAAAATCCCATTTTTTATCCAGTCTCCAGTTGGTGGGCATTTGGGTTGTTTCCAAGATTTAGCTATCATGAACTGAGCTGCTACAAACATTGGTCCACATATTATTCAATCACAGGCCTTTTGTACACACCTTAGCCAATTCTAGTCTCTAGTGACTTCTACTCTACTTCAACAAAGTCAATTTTTTTTCATTTTCTACAGCTGGGGAAGAATACTAGATAATTTTATATTCACACTTAAATATTTTAAAGAATTATAAATAACACTATATTTAAACTACAATGTTTATACTTTTACTGTTAGTATAAAATAATAATTTGTATATATATGTGACTCCTGAGACATTAATGAGCTTAGTTTTTAATTTTAGAAATTTTACAGCAGATTTCTTGGGATTTTTCTACATTTATAGTCATTATTGTCTGTAAATAGTAGAATTTATTTCATTTCCAATACATATACTTTTATTTCCTTATTATACTGCCTATACCTTCCTGTACTAAAACTACTGCAATATTAAATGACTGGTGAGAATAGATGTCGTTGCTTTGTTTACAAAAGGGAAAACATCTAGTCTATCCTTAAACATCATGTTAGCCATGGATCTTTTTCACAACTGTTATTAAGATGAAGTTTTCCTCAACTCCACTTTTATAGACTTTTTATTATAAATTAATGGCTAATTTTGTAGAACATTTTTATATCAAATCATCAGATCTTACAGTCTTTCTTTTTGTCTATGAATGTAATGAGTTTCATTTATTGATTATTGAATGTTAAATTAGCCTAACTCCCCTGTAATTAATCACACTTAGACATAGCATATAATTAATTTTGTGCAATAATTCTATTTGTAAATATTTAACAATTTTTGAATCAATAACTATAAGGAATATTACTCTACAGTTTTGTATATTTTTACATTTTGCTTTGTTTCTCTTTGGTATTATCTTTCGTTGTCATGTCAGTGTAGTCACACTTGCTTCCTAAATGAATTGAAAAGTATTCTGTCTTATCTAGAAGAAATTCTGTAAAATTTGTGCTAATTATTCTTTAAATATTTGGTAGGACATGAAATTCTCTGTTTGAATATTTTGTTGAGTTTTTAAATTAGATTTGAACTTTTTAAAATTAAAACGTTTTAAAATTAGCTAATTAAAACTTCTAGTGTTTCTATAAAACTTTTCTTTCAAAAATTTCCATGCTTATTTGTTTAAAATTTATAAATGTGTTTCTGTATAAATTTATGCAAATTTGGATGTAAATATAAATGGCTATCTAAAATAATTTTACATTAAAATTAAACGTTTGTCATGTCCATTAAAATAGCAGATGTAATTTTCTTAATATTTATGGAGTCATAAATTATCTCATTGAAATTCATTTTTTGATTTATTGTTTCAAGGAATAGATCCTTTTGATGCACTCTCATGTTATGTGTGGAAATTGTTCAAAATATTTTTTCCTTCAGTTTCTGCAAAGTATGCAATGATATTTTTTTCATTCCTGATGCTGATAATTTTGTATATTCTTTTTAAAATCTATAGTTAATAAAATTACATAGGATCTTTCTTTGCTGTGATATTTTATCTGAAATCTACTTTAATATTAATTTAATCATCCTGTTACTTTTAGCAAAAGTCTGTGTACTGTATTTTTTCCAAAATTTTGTTTCAACTAATCTACATCATTATATGTAAAGTGAGTTTCTAGTAGACAGTATCTAGCTGAGCTATGATCTTTCATCCACTCTACCAAACTATATCATTAAACTGGTGTAATCAGAACATTTACTTTCTAATTATTAATATGCTCACGCATAAGTTAAAGGTTTTTATTCGTTTCTGTTTCCATCATTTATCTTGTACTAATGAATGCTCTGTTTAAATTACAAAACCATATTAACAAGTATAAATAACATGTAATTTGGAAGGCAATGTAGTCGCCTGTTGAGAGGTCAAGATTTAACTGGGTCAGCAGGATGTGTTAGAGAATGCCTAACTGATTCACTGTGCCATCACCATCATGTAACATGCTTTATAGAAGAGATTGTGGGGATTAATCTAACAAATTGCATAAGCGGTTTTTACTTAATGGTAATTTAAAGTAAAATAAAAAATATATAATTCCCTAATCAAAGTTATACAGGTCCTGTCATTTCTTATCTAGATCTGCTGAACACCTAAAGTTAGAGAATATACCTGGACATAATTTAAGAGTAGAATTCAGGAAAACGCAACAAACATCAGGTGCCTCCAAATCACTATTTGGTTGATGGAGTTGCAACCTAACATTATGAAATCTGAGCATGGCAGGAGTACCCGGCTGTTCTGACCTCCGTGGTTGCTAGGAGACTCACATTACGTAGACAGCGCAGCACCAAGAGCTTCCGGGTCAAAACGCCACTTTCTAGAAGAGTCCGCCATCACCATGGGCCGTCATAGTAGAGGCCGAAAGTCCTCCCGTGCCAAAAACCGGGGCAAAGGCTGCGCCAAGGCCCGATACCACATTGCTCCAGATGACGTCTCACGCGACCCGGATCCTCCACAGTCCCAGGGCCCGGAGGACGAGGCCCAGGCGGCACAGGTGCAAGCTGACGCGAGGGGGGGTGCCTCGAAGGTTGTTGCCGAAGCGCCGTTCACGAACCGCGGGGTTGAGTACCAGAAAGCCTGCTGCTCGTCCATGGGCTGCAATCTGATAGGCAGGACCCAGGCCCTGATGAACCGGGCCCGTGCAGAAAGAGCCATGGCTTTCGCAAGGCGCCTGCCCAGAGACACGGTCTTTGTGCGAGCTGTGGGGTCTGCGGCGAGGCCAAGAAATGGCGCCCAGCCCGGAAACCGGCAGAGTCCCGATGGGAAGGAAGTGCTGGGAAAAAGCTGTAGCTCCACGGAGCGGGCTTCTCAGGCCATGGCTGGTGGAAAGCCGAGGAAGGGGGCAGCGGGAGAGTGTAACCCCGTCTCGGAGGAGGAGGAAAGGAAAGTGGAAGAGAACCTTTCGGGGTCGGGGCTCCCGGCCACAGATGGCAACATGGAAGCTCTGGAGACACTGCAGTTGAAGCTGGAGTCCCTGCTCGTGCAGGCTGACCGGAGCTACCTCAAGGTTTCACGCAGGATCTGGCAGATGCGACTCCAATACTTGGAGGATCGTAATGCCCTCATCCGGAAGATCCCAGGCTTCTATGTACAGGCTTTCCAAAACCACCCCCAGCTCTCAGCCTTTCTCAGTAGCCAAGATAAAGAGGCCCTGAGCTATTTGAAGCATTTGGAAGTGGAGGAACTTGACCTAGCTAGACTGGGCTGCAAAATCAAGTTCTTCTTTGGCCCTAATCCCTATTTCCAAAATAAGATACTTATCAAGGAGTATGGTTGTGGTTTTTACGGTCCAGTGATTTCTCGTTCTACTACAGTCCAGTGGCTTCCCGGTTATGATCTGCACACCATGTGTCAGGGAAAACCAGAAAAGGACGGTAGCTTCTTTGGGTGGTTTGTGAACCACAGCTCCATTGAGTCTGACAAGATTGTCCAGATAATCAACGAGGAACTATGGCCAAATCCCGTGAAGTACTATCTTATGGGTGAAGGAGCCTGTGGAAAGAAAGAAAAGGGCAGCCCAGGTCCAGCAAAGCAGCCAGTGGAGACCTCTGAGCCTGGGGTAAAACCACCTGAGTAATCCAGCCTCCTGCAGGACCTGTGCCTGCCTCTGTATGTGTGCTTGGCTATGTTTTCTTCATTTTGACCTCCATGTTTGGTAGTCCATTTGGACTTTAGCTGCAAGGATATGACACTTATGATCATGTTCTTTTGCCTCTTTGTGGCCTTGTTTTTTGTTTGTTTGTTACCGTAATGCCATATGTGATTTTACTCTTCTGTTTGTACACTTCAGATACGCTGGTTGTCTCTATGTTGCCTGGACCCTGTTCTTGGCCCTGGCCTTTCTAACTTGTCTCTAACATCAACATTAGCAAGTCATTCTTCAGGAGGACTAGAACATCCTCGTGCTTTACTACTTCACTAGTGACTTGCTGGGCTTCAAGTTCATGCCGGTCATGCATATTATTAATGAAAAGCTTTACTGTTAACCACTGAAAAATGAAGCCAGTACATGCAGTTAGCCAGAATTTATTGTTATGTGAGTCAGGAAGCCAAGGTGCCACCTACCTTATCTCCGGCTTTGGCCACCAGAATGGCACTTGACTGCTGGGCATAGACGGGCAGTATGCTGTCATGTGTGTCTTCTTACTTCCAGACTGTCTCCTAATGAACCTTCACTGACTGTACCTGATGATGTTCAGATCTCCAAGTCCATCTAGGTTCCTATTGGCTCTAGTTGGCTTCCTGGTCAACAAAGACCTTAGAACTGCCTGTGGAATTAAACACCCTGCCAGTGCATGAGACTTACATGTGCCTTCAGACTTCAGGAATCCTACTGGCTGAGACTGATGGGTGGGTTGGTTTGTGTGGACACAGACTTACCATCTTCATGCTGTGACTCCAGATGAGAGTGGCGCCTGGGCCCTTCCTTTGTCAACTACATACCTTTGAAAGCTTCCCTCATTTCCTCTTTGAAGTATGACCAGGGTGAGCTAGTGGAAGTGCTGTGGAAGAGGTGTTTCTCTTCTGTGGACTTCTGTCTCCTTTACTGGATCTCACATCTCCAGAGTATTTCCTTGACTTCCAGACTTCTCTCCTCTGCCTTGCACTCTCCTCTCCCCATTTGGTTTCTGCCTATACCACTTTCCTTTCTTCCTTTTATATTTTTTGAACTTTTAACAACAGTACTCCAGCTTGGCCAGAGAAAACAGAGCAGAGTTTTCTACATATTAACCAGGGATACAGTTGAGGACCTCTATGCACATTCACATACTAGGCTGAAATAGAGTCAAGGAAACCAAAACACCAAGTGAGTTTGTGATCCAACTGTTGTCCTCACACCTGGAGCTCACTCTACAGTTCTAATGTTGAAAACCTAAGGCAACTGTGCTGTGTACTAGTCTCTACTTTTTTGTTTGTTTGTTTCATGGCACTAGCAGTTAAGGTAACTCAGGCCTATATGCTGAAGTTCCTTCCTAGTTCTTTATTTAAAAAAAAAAAAAGTTTGTTTTGTGAGGATTTTTTTTGTTTTTATTTATTTACTTATTTGATGACAGTGTTTCACAAAGTTGCTAAGTTGCCAAGGCTAGACTCGAATTTGCAATCCTCCTCCCTCAGTCTTCCACATGGCTTGGATTACAATGTGTTATTGTTCTGACTTTTTTTATGTGTTTCTCCAGATCCAGGAGCCTCCTGCTATTTCCTCATCTAGTAGGTTCAGCTGCTGGGCCATTGGCCCCTAGCTTTCCCTCTCTGACAGTACTTCATTCTGTTGGTACCTTCAGATTCCTGCAGGAGTAGGCATTTCTCTCCATTGTTTTCTAAGGTGCGCTTAGGAAATGGGAATCTGTTCTGGTCCTTAGCTTATTTCTAGTAGCTAGGCAAGCTAAGCCTGAGTCCTCCCTCCCCAGGCTTCTCTGTGTCCTCTTTTCCCCTTTCCTTGCCAGGGAGAAAGGAGGGCTAGGTCTACAGTTGCTCTCCCCTCAGCTTCCCTTACCTTAGAGTAGACCTCATTCTAAGTTTTGTGATGGAGTCTTTGATATTGGAAAAGAGGCATGATGCTGATATGGGGTGGCCTTCAGAAAACTAATGGGTATGGCTTAAGAAGGTGCAGGGAGAACATGCTAATCTCCGTGATACAAGGGGAACAAAAAAGAGCCTTTCTCAGGCTCAAGAAGGGAGTTAAAAGGGTTGTTGATAAGTAAGATACTTAGGTAAGAGCAAATCTAGAATTTTGACCAATTATCAGTAGTGGATTTTTTTGCATCATAAAAACATCCAAAACAGAATAATGTTACTTGGAGTGTTTTCTCTTTTGTTCTAGATGTGCCTTTGTGAATATAAAAGTATAATGCTACATTGTTGTGTATTTTGCCTATAAAATCTTAATTACTTTACCCATTTTTATCTAAAATGTACAAGTCTACTTTTTTTTTTTTAAAGAAACTGTTTTGCCTTTTATTATGGTCATTTTCAGAAGCACAGAGTATGGTCCTTGGGCCGTATGTGCCCATCATGTAGCTACAGTCACTGGTTATGATGAACCTATTTTCATATGTAGTTGTTTCTTCTACCAGTGTTGTTTATTGAAAGTTCAAGACATGGTACTCGTACAATTGGGCTGCTTTGATAGATCGGGGCTCTGGTGATGATAGTTGTGGGGTGCATTAGCATTATCACAAATGTACTTTTTGCTTCCAGCATTAATTAATAAAGTCCCAGAAGTGGGCCTTAGAAATGGGTCTTTAGAATTATAGAATTAGCAAGGAGATTCACTGATAAGGGGATATTCTCTCTCCACATCCTCAAAAGGAAAGACTATTCTGTTTTCATTCTGTTCTAAAATTGCTTTTTTTTTAAAAATAGGGTCTCACTTTATAGTTGAACATGGCCCTGAATTTATTATGTAGTGCAGGATAACCTCAAACTGGCAGCAGTACTCCTGCCTCAGCCTTCTGAGTGCTGAGATTATAGGTGTGTGCCACTATGCCTGGCCAGAGCTACTTTAAAGATTGATATAGGATACTTGTTACCTTTTACCATTAGATATTTGATACCTTTTACCATAAACTTTTTTTTTTCTTGTGTTGTATGGCAGCTAGTATGACTGCTAGGACTGTTATCAGGTTGTCTTGGTCTTACAATATACCTCTGGTCTTGGAAATATAATTTGGAAATTATTGTTATGTTCTATGAAAATAACCTCCCAAAAGTAATAACTGATTGTTGTATATGATAATTTTAATTTGACATCCTGGTAATATGATTATTTCTGTGTTCCTAAATAGTTGTAAACTTGTGTGCATATTAAAACAATAAAAAGATTCTCTGTTATTAAAAAAAGGAGTTTTAGATTATAGTTTCTCAAATATGTTCCTCTTTTTTTCCTATAATGTTTGAATAAAATCCTTAGTTGGCCACTGTAACCCCCTCCCTAGGCTCCCCTCTTATACACATGCACACACACACACACACACACACACACACACACACACACACACACAATTTCCTATCTCCCTGTACATGCCAATCTATTTTTCCTTGAATCAACTCACTCCTTGTAGAAAGCCCCACTTAAGGTGTGATGAACGTGTGTGTGTGTGTGTGTGTGTGTGTGTGTGCACACGCGCGCTACCTTTTAGGGAGTTCTGGCCAAATGACCAGACACTTTTATTTATCATGAGTTTAGGTCTCTTACACCCTTCTTTTCCTCAGTTTTGGGACCCTTACTAAAGTTTTGAGACAACAGAGAAAACCACACTTGATATTCTGTTTCACAAGGAATCAAGTTTCAGAGTTTCTATGGTTTGCATGTTTTGTTCCTCTCCAAAATTTCACAGTGAAACTCAGTCACCAGTATGACAGTGCTGAAGGAGAGGCAGATCAGGAGGTCTTTAATGCCATCAGAAAAAGGTATAAAAGAGGGAATCTAATTCTGGTTCTTATACCTTTGCCATGCAGGGATGCAGTGTCCCCTCATAGTAGTGGGTGCAGCAGTCAAGACTCAGTTTTAGAATCAGTTCCTGGGCCATCATCAGACAGTGAGCTCACCAATGTCTTGACCTAGGACATTTCAGCCTTTGAAATGTAGAAAATCAATTTGTGATCTCTATATATGTCCTAGTCTCAGGAGTTCTATAGCAACAAACACAGGCTAGAGTAATAATAGTTACAAGTACTATACTTTGAAATTACAAGTATTATATTACACAGAATATATATATATATATATATATATATATGAATAAGACTGGTAGAACAATCAAAAAATGTCCAGTAGGTGCCACAGTTGCTAAGAGGAAAACCAGAAGAGTGCACTGTCCTAGAGAACCAGGTAAACAGAGGATCTCAGGCAGAGGAAGAACCTAGTGTCTCTTCTTTTTCTTTTTTTTTTCTGTGGCTCCAGGGATCAAACTCAGGACCTTGCATTTACAAGACAGGTGGCAGGGCCACTGAGCTAAATCCCCAACCCCCAGAGCCTAGTGTCTTGAGCTAAAGGCTAGAAGTCCATTGATCCCAAGCAAGGAGAGAAAGCTGAGCATGATGATGCACATTTGTAGTCCCATCACTCAGGAGCCTGAGGCAGGAAGATCTCTAAATTGGAGGCCAGTTTGGGCTACATTTGAGTTCAAGGCCATCCTGAACTAGTGGGACCTGTCTGGAGATCTTGTCTTAAAAATTAAACTGGCTAGCCGGGCGTGGTGGCTCACGCCTGTAATCCCAGCACTCGGGAGGCAGAGACAGGCGGATTGCTGAGTTTGAGGCTTGCCTGGGCTCCATAGTGAGCTCAGGGCCAGCCTGAACTACAAAGTGAGACCTTGTCTCAAAAAATAAATAAATAAATAAATAAATAATAAATAAATAAATAAAGTCAAACTGACAAAAGCAAAGACAATGCTAAACAGCAAAGGGAGGAGCCTCTTTCAGTGCTCTTGATTTTAGAACATTGCTTCTTAAACATTAGTTTTGAAAGCAAAATATCACTGACAGTAACTGTTGCACCTCTTTGATATGAAACTAGTCATGTAGCCTTATCTCTAAAGCATATTAAAGAACACAGGGACAACATGTTTTCCTGGGTAAATTTTGCTGTTTAAACTTGTACACTTTTCTCAAGATATTTTAAATCCAAGCAGACAAGAATAAAATACCACAGGTATCATGTCACCATTAAATCTCTTGAAGATATGCAGGTCTCACCTGCACAGTTTGGTGAGCATAATCTACTGACTCACCAGGCCCTGAGACATGCTACGGTAGGCTTTATGCCAGCTTTGCGGGAGACTTTCAAAAGAAAAGCTCTTGACTGTTCATCTTTGTCAAGTTTCCGTAGTTGATAAAGTTGCTCACATCTGATAGGTGCTTAATAATGTGTGCTGAGTGAGCAGATGGGTTAAGTTTGATCCCCATAACTGCTCTAAAGACTGCAGAAATAATTCAGAGCACACAGTTTCAGAATTTAAAAGACCGAAAATTTCGGGCCGGAGGGTTAGCTCAGTGGTTCCGGCCCTGCCTCGCAAGCGCAAGGTCCTGAGTTCGATCCCCGGTAACCACATATAATGCTGGGCATGGAGACACGCCCACCAACAATCAACACCGCATACCACAATGCCGGATGTGGTGGCTCACGCCTGTAATCCCAGCACTCGGGAGGTAGAGACAGGAGGATTGCTGAGTTCGCGGCGGCTTGCCTGGGCACCATAGTGAGCTCAGGGCCAGCCTGAACTACAAAGCGAGACCCTGTCTCCAAAAAGAAAAAAAAAAAAGACTGAAAATTTCTTAACACAGCACATGCTAAAGTTCAGCATTTTATTGGTAGAGCATTTTTTCTGCTGCTTGCTCATTGCTAGAAACATTAAACATCAGTGTGTCATGCATACAAAGTGCTGTTCTAATTGGCCTAGAAGAGCACCCCTTTCCCCTCACAGTACCATAAAGACATTATACAGGTACATCACGCTGAGCCTCTTCTGTGCCACTATATTTAAAATAGCTTGGTGTGTGTTCTTCATGGGGATTTATACAATGAGTTTGAGTTGAAAATAATCACTGAGTACAAGTACTTCCACTTTTCTCTGAGCCTTAAAAGAATTTACTTACCTCAGTCAGTGGGGTCAAATCTAGTCTGATGATAAAAACCAGGGTCCTTCTGGAGAAAAGCCTTCCAAAAGATGAGATCTTGCCTATACTTCTCCGTGGCCACTCCATGAACTTCCTTCAGGCACACTGTGTCTGGTCCCTAGAAGTCCACATGTGATTTCTCATCCAAAGCACAATCCTCAGGGAGGGGAAGTCTTGAATAAGTTCCCTTTGCCACCCTTCCATGGCTTTGAGTATTATGACCCTGAGGAAGAGCAAAGCACTGGGTCAGAGTGTGAAACACAGGTTTTCAGCATTTCTATTTCTTGACTCAGAACAATTCTAACTTAGAATAATAGAGCATGACCTCCAAAACAATTACAGCCTTGTATGGATGTTGTTTTAAATAATCATTCTAATTATCGCTACATTGCATCTGAATTATTGCTATTCTGAATTTTTACTAAAGAAGTGATTTATGATACTATGTATCTATGTTCCCATAGCTCCTAAAGATCAAAGAAGTTAAGACTATCTCTCGTTTTTTATAATTAGAAGACTGTCTTCTATAAAACAGGACTTCATATGATCATATATCTCAAGGTTTTTAAATTTTTGCATAGCGTAGTTAGCTTATGAATATAAATATCATACCTTCATATTTTTCTTGAATATTCAATCTGATGTCAAGAAGAGAGTTCTCCATCAAAAATGAAATACACCATCCAAAAAAAAAATCTCTGAAGTGTTTCTTTGAACTTGGAATACTGCTTGTTTCTTTGCTTTTTACTGATGTTTGTTACAACTGTGTGTTGAAATATCCAGGAGGTAACTGCCCAGTATGGAATGCCTGAACTAATAGTGCTGTATTTAGTATTGAGTTGAAAGTGAGGTGTATCATCAGGCTGTCACAGATGAGGAAATGGAAGTTCATAGAGATGAAATAACTGTAAGGCTCACTGAGTTAAACAGTAAAGTTGGGATTTAACCCCAAGTGTGATTGGTTTCCAGCTATTTCCCTCTTTGTCATATAAACACAAGATATTAAGTGTGTGAATGTTCTATCTGTTAAGAAACTGATACTCCTCAAGTTGACTTAATCCATTCTGCCTAGACATTTTTAGATGGCCATTCAAACAAATATACATATTTTTCACTTTATTGTTGTAGTATAGACATCTGTTCTCAGATCACTCAGGCAGCTCTTGTGAATATCATGGAGATATCTCATTTTCAAAATTAAAGGGAAACCAACTTAAAAATGGGTGCAAGAATAGAAAGGGAAAACACTGCATACAATACCTACATCTCAAATGCCACATTGGTTTTAAATGTGTTAGAGCAGATTAGCTTTAAAAGGTTTAGTCATTAGGGATTTTTGCATTGCCAGTAATATGGTCAATTGAAACTAGCTACAATATTTTAATAGAAATTTTCTTTTCATTAGAATTCTTTTAAGACTGGATTTGGTCTCCAACTCATAAAGATAATCATAAAAGTCTTCAGGGGCCTATTTAAGAAAATGAGAGCAATGGGGGCAACTTGCAGAATTTTTTTCTTGACCGAGAAGGGAAAAGAAGGCAGTAGTTCTGCTTTATATTGAAAATTAATTGCCTACATGTGATGCCAGCATGAAAATAAGGCTACATACTGTAAAAGTCTGCATCTTGAGGGGTATCTGTGTTCAGAGCTCCCTAAACACAAAATCCCACAGATTTTCTCAGCCACACAGCAGAGCAAATAAGCATGGTCTCTAAAGAATGAGAAAGAGGACAAAATTTTGTGATCTTCCAATCAGACCTCAATGGCATACACTTTTTTAAAAAATTGATTTTATTGGTACATTTTATATACACATTGTGATTACAATCAACATTGAGAATTTGTACCAGTACATGACATGACTTCTCATTTTTTTCCCATTTCCCTGCCCCCCAATGTCCTGATCCCTATATAAGTAGGCTTTGTTTCCTTTGTACTTTTTTTAATCATAATTTTTTTCTTTCCCTTCTTACCCCTACCTATTTGCATACAGGAAACCTCAGTGAACTTAGAAGCATACCTCTTCTGGTTACACAGTATTCTTTCAGTTAGGTCAGTAGCAAGTGGCAAAACAATTATGTACCTCCCAGCATCTATATGAGATGAATTAGTGCATTAAAAAAATTAAGCAACATGTTCACAACTCCTGAATCTGTTTTTACCCCCTCAGTTTTTTTTCTTAAAACTGGGGATTTAGCTCAGTGGTTCCAGCACCTACCTCTCAAATTTTTTTCTTCCAAGATTATTAAGGAGTGAGCCAAGTACAAATGTAGACTATCTTACTTTAAAAGATTAGGACACAGAATTTTAAGACTGAACCCATCCAAGCAAAGAGTCTACACAGAACTGGAAGTATAACTTCTCTGTGCTTAAGTTCCTATATCTATAAAATGTAGATTTAGACCATCTCACTATGTAGGGTACAGTGTAAAGTTCTGTACCTAGCTGGTAAATGAACTTTGAACTGTTTCTACCTACTAGCACATCTGGGTAGTGTTGTTTCTTCAGAGAAATAACAGGAGTGAGTAGTGGCATTGCCTCTGGAGCTCTCTGGGGGTGGAGAATGTGTGATAGTGCTGACCCGGATGTCCACACTGTCCAGCTTCTCTGGTGGAGTACAGGTACCAGAGAGTGTTACGTGGAGGCCCCATTATGTCTAGGATTAGACTTGAGTGGCCCTTGGAGCTCCCCAGAGGACTTCACTAGCGTAGCTGTCCACTCGCTGCATCTGTGAGAAAAGGCCTCCATTTAGGGTGAAAATATCAATTAAATCTTTGACAGTACAGTATAAACATCAACAAAGTGCACTCCACTCTACAGCTTATAGAAGCTTAAGAAACTGCCTTTTATTTTAAGAACGTCCCCTTCTCCATTTTTATCCAAGATTCAAAGAGGGGAGAACATAAGGCAAAGGAGAAACAGCCTGGTTACTGAGAACCTTATCGTTTCGGAAATTCTGAAGAAGAAATAATGGGGAGAATTCTGGTTCATACCTCAGGGTTAGGGACCCTATGCCAGAGGGGTAGAATTTCAGGATACCTTTCTATCAGCACAAAGGTCAACGCGGAGAGTGGCCCTAACTTGGGGAAAGGTAGAATTGAATCTAATAAAGACATTAAATACAATAGAAAGTATAGAGAAAATGCCCTGCGGGGTCAGTGCTATTTATATCTGTACAGGAGTTTTGTTGCTCGCTCTTTCTACGTCTTTGTAGGACTCTATTGTACTGGCCAGATAGGGCGCCCATTCGTTTCAGCTGAGGACCCAGGATTCTGTGACTCGTGGCAGAGTGCAGGCCTGGCGTACCTGCATTATCCGTGCACCTCAGCCCCCTGCAGGAACTGTGATCAGGTAAACATGCACTGAAAAATAGCTCGAGCAGTGCCCTCTGCTAAATTTATCTGCTAAGAGGGAAGAGGTGCAGTGGTCGTTACTGTTTCTGGCTACAGAGACTCAAATATTATTTAAAAAATTAAAGTTATTTAAAAACTATTACATTATTAAAAACAATTAAAATTATTTTTTTTTGAGACAGGGTCTCGCTTTGTAGTTCAGGCTGGCTCTGAGCTCACTATGTAGCCCAGGCAAGCCTCAAACTCAGCAATCCTCCTGTCTCTGCCTCCTGAGTGCTGGGATTACAGGTGTGAGCCACCACGCCTGGCTTATTTTTATTTTTAAAGCTATAAAGTAAATATAATATTCATTTATAGTCTTTTTTTTAAACTGAAATATGATACATTAGTTTGTTAGAGCTGCCAAAAGAAAACCCCACACGTTACGATTAAACAGAAATTTCTCTCAGAGTTCTGAATCCCAGAAGCACAAAATGTGTGTTCCGAGAGGATCGAGTGCCTTTCAGGTCCACAGGGAAAGAAACTGTCCCCGGCCTGTGTCCCTGGCTCAAGGATGGCTGCTTTCTCCCTGCCTCTTCATCTAGTCAAGGCATGGCCCTGGTATGTCTCTGTGTGTCAAAATTTCTCTTTCTGTTTTGTTTTGGTCTTTTGTGGTATTGTGGATCAAACTCAGATCCTTGTGCTTGCGAGGTAGGCGCAGTACCACTAGAGCTAAATCCCCAGCCCTGGAATTTCTTTTCTCTACAGAGGTACTAAACATGCTAGGTTATTCTATTTTTAAAAAGCAACCTGAACCCATAGCAGAAGCAAATTAAATGAATGAATGAATGAATGAATGAAGATAGACTTGTTGCACAAGTGTCCAGGAATAGAAGTAGAAACTGGAACCCTGGAAAATTCACTACAATAATGAGTGATATCTGTGGTCCTTACTGTATGGCACCGATTGAAAGTTCCAAGTAAATGGATGCATTCAGTATTTAAGTTTTAGCAAAGCATTACCACTACTTTGTGCACAAAATGAAAAAGATACACTACTTAAATGATGAATGGTTTCTTTTATATGAGAAACAACATATAAATAAAGATCAAAATAAGAGATAAGACATAAGGAAACATCTTCCTTAAGTGGGAAAGAGATCAAGAGATGGAGGGAAGATGGAAGGAAAGGGGGTAAAACAGAACGGTGTTGAGTAACGTGCACGCATCAGCTCCACGCAGGGAGTGTAATCATGACGCTCTGCAAATCTGTACTAATGGAGGATAAAAAATTGGATAAAAGACCACATGAAGCAGAGGATGTAGCATAGGTTAGTACTCAGGGTAATATGGTCTTTATTATTTCCTAAGTATCATTCTGGGCTAAGCGCTTTGCTTTCATGCAGTTTTCTTGTTTCTAAGTAGGAAATTGAAACTCTCTCTTCAGAGCTGTCTCAGACGCTGGTTCACAAGGGTAGATCCTTCTGATGGGATGAGACATTGCACCTGGGCACGGAAGATCTCCAAGGATAGTGTCAGAAGGGGCACAGTACACGGCAGCCGCCGCTGTTCCTTTGATGAGCCTGAGGCTCTGGGACGTTGTACCTATCCAAGGTGATGATTAGTAAATGGATGAGCTTGATAGACAGATGGATAGAACTTTGGCCCGTGGATTTCGATGGAGTCTTCTGGAGAAACCCGCCCCTTCCTCCCCTCACACAGACCACCAGAAGCTTCCCAGCCCCCGGGGATTCACAGGAGCGATCTCCCCTCAGCCCTTTACTTACTCAGCTACCTGTGCGCACCTCACCCTCTCCGCTTGTGCCCCTGACCCTCTCCTGCTGAGAGCCTGTTTCGTCATCTACAGAATGGAGCAAAGACCACCTTCCCAAAAGGCAGAAATGAAAGTTATCTGAGTATAGTAGACTCAAAATGTTTAAACTGTACCTGACACCTGAGTGTACAAATTGTGTAGTGTGTCTACTGTTATTAATATTCACACTCTGCAGCGATGAATTTACATCACTGTCTCTGCTTCCAAGCCTACCCTTCCTCATGAATGGCGCTTACCTGGACTGCCTCCCAATTGCCCCAAGCCAGGGAATATTTTACATCTCTTATTTTGTTCTAAGCTCCTTGTTGATTTGACCTGACCTATTTCCTTGGCTTTCATAGCTTTGCGTTCATCCCCAGGTGCCTGTGGCAGCCACATACAGTTACACAGATTACAAGCTATGTCGAGGACACGTATCTAGAGGAAAAGGACACGTACTAAAAATAAGTGTGCAGAGCTCTATTTGTTGCAACGACTTTCCAGCAGATGGCAGTAACATGTTCTGCTCCAATAAAACTGGGATGTTAGGATGACTTTCTGACAGATGGAGAAAAGCGTGTTGAGGAAGAGAATCTTCTTCTTTCAATTTACATAAAGACACAGCATGGCCTGGTCAGAGAGGAGCTTCCGACTTTCCTTTGCTCTTAAATGCCGCAGAGGTTCTTTCCTGCACTTACTCTACATACGCTAATTGGGTAATTTAATAGACTCTTCCTGGTATAGCTATCACCTTCTTGCTAATGGGTTTTTAAATCTTTCCCTCCAGCACAGATTTCTTTGAGTTGCCAGTGTCCCTCCTGAGCATCTCGTTATGGAAGACGGACATTCAACATATCAAAAACTCAGTGCACCTCTGTCTCTCAAGTGAAGCCACGGTGTCGCTTTTAAAGCCAGATAACTGTCGGTCTTTCTCAGTATTTTCATGGGAAAGTTCAGGTTAAATTTCTTGTAAGAAGAGAAGATTGGGTGAATGGAGGCAAATGTTTGTGGAGATCCACCTTAACTTTCATTCAGACAAGTGTTGCTCCCAAATGAGTGTGCGGCACGTGGCTGGCCCTCCAGTGGCCTTCCTTATCACCTCACTCTTTGGGGCAGATACATAAGGCAACCAAAACTGGCTTCTAACTCAGGAGGCACTGATCAGTTTAGGAAAGGATTCAATTTCATCAATTTAAGAGGGCAACCTAAATTAGAATATCTAGAAGTAACATACACATCTTGCACTCCTCCACTATCTCTAGCTATTAGTTACTAATTTTATGCCAAGATTTTAAATGTGTTCTCTCTATTTACTATTCAATAAAATGGTTTTTCTATGTCTCAATTGGAAATTTTCATAGCTTCTTTACCTACTATGTAAAATGATATAAGCTTATCCCATTATCATCTATTTTTGATGCAGCTGACAAGCACATCTACCTAAAGTACATGTCCAAACTTGACTCCCACATTAATTTATTTTTAAAGATCCTTATATCCTACAGAATTGAATTTACCTATTCTGATTCAGCTGTAATACATCTTCCTCAGGAAGCTTTCTCTGACCATACCTGCTAAGAATCCTCCTTCTATGTGTCTAGGGTCCTGATACTTCTTTCTGATCACCTGACCTTTTTTGCTACAGTGTTTGTTAGATATCTCCTCCCTGACCTGCTGCTTTACTCTGGCTTCTTCAAGAACACAGCTTGCATATTAGTGACACTTGTATTTATGGTGCCTAGAACATTTCCTGAAATATATTAATCAAAATATTTTGAATGAATAAAAAATAACAAGTGCTACAAAGGATGCAGGGGGAGAGGAGCATCCTACATTGGTAATAAGAATACACATCATTTTAGCCATAATGGAACTTTGTATGGAAGTTCTTCAAAAACTTAAAGGTAAAACTATTGTTAAGACCCAATGTTGCCACTTTTGAATATATATTTCTGAAGAAATCAAAGTTAGCATACAACAGAGATAACTGCTATGATGGTTTAGTCCTAAAACATTATCTAAGTATCTCATCTATTCAGAAGTGGGTCTTTTAGAAGGTGGGAGTATCCCGAGGCATTGCATTCAACAGAGAGTTTACCCACCAGTAGGTAAGGTAAAGCCTGGGTAGGAGAACAGGATCACGGGGCGGTGCTTCTGCTTCCTAGCTATCATGGGTTTCGCTTTCCATGCTTATGCTTTTCAAGCCATACTGTTTATGCCTTTGAGGCAGCCAGTCATGGAATGAACCCAGGAGTCAAAATAGATCTCTTCTCCTTCAAGTCATGGATACCCAATATTGTGTCTCAGTGGCAAGAAAGATGACTATGACACATGCACACGCATATTTATCATGGCTCTCTTCACAACTTTCAAGGTACAGAATCTGCATAGATGCCCAGCAATAGATGAATGGATAAGGAAAATGAAATACTATTCAGCCATAAAAAACAAAAGCATGTTATTTACAGGAAAATTGATGGAACTGGAGATCATCATATGAAGAAAAACCAGCATTAGAAAAACAAGTATTATATATGTTCTTGAATATGTAGAACCTAGAAAAAAGTCATGAAACTGTAAGGAGAGGTATTAGAGAAGGAGAAAATCACATGAAATTGGGAGGAAAGAGTAAGTGTAGGTAAGTGTGAAAGTAGGTAGGATTAAAGTGTATAATATGCATTAATCAAGGTGTCTTGAAACTCACTATATTATTTGATTAATACAGGGAGTAATCAAAATAAAATATTTAATCATAGCAAAATTGAATAAAGATAAAATCAAACCATTTTGAGTGAATCAAAGATGTGTGCTGATAGACTGGTGAGGAGGCTCCTCAGAGGAGAAGGCACTGGGTCTGATCATGAGGCAGAATGGCTTCAATGCACAGAGAGAGGAATTAAAAGCTTCCATGCAGAAGGATCTCAAAGAACCGATGAAAATTTGAAGCTATAGTTGAGCAACAGTATCTGTTAAAACCAGTGCAGCAATACATTCACCTGCTAGGAGTATACTCAAAGGAATTAAAAGAATCATATTGTAAAGACTTGTGCACCCATGTTCACAGCAGCTCAGTTTGTAATAGCACAATCTTGGGAACAGCCCAGATGCCCATCAACTGGAGACTGGATAAAGAAGATGTGTTTTTTTTTTAAATAAAATGGAATATCACTCTGCCATAAGAGAAGAAGTTTCAATCATTTATGTGCAAATGGCCACACCATGAGAACATAGTAATAAGTGAAATAAATAGATGGCAGATATGTAAGTAACATATTTTTTTCTGTTATGAGAACCTGTAAATGCAAATGAGTTCTAGAATGTATGATAGATTTTGTGAAATAGGGAATTTTCAAAGGGAATGTGGTAGGGGAAAGTAATGAGGAGAAAGAATAAATATGATTTGAAAAGAAAAAGAACATGTATATAGGGGGAGAGGTATTGTGGAATGGGTAGGGATATGGGTAAAAATGAGAGTTAACTCGTGTCATATACGAGTACCAGGGTGCATACTCCCCAATGTTGAGTGTGATTGTGAGTTGTGTATAAATGTAACAATAAAGAATTCAATTAAAAAACAAAACAGTACAGGGCCAGAGATTTATCTCAGTGGTTCCAGTGCCTGCCTCACAAGTGCAAGGTCCTGAGTTCGATCCCAAGTAACCACATACAATGCTGACCATGGTGACTCACGCCCACCAGCAATCAATACCACATACCACAGTGCCGGGTGTGGTGGCTCACGCCTGTCATCCCAGCACTCGGGAGGCAGAGGCAGGAGGGTTGCTGAGTTCGAGGCTTGCCGGGGCTACATAGTGAGCTCAGGGCCGGCCTGAACTACAAAGCGAGACCCTGTCTCAAAAAAAAAAAAAAAGAAGAAGAAGGACAGCAATAGCTGCAAAAGTTACATGAGTTTTTTTCTCATATTTTGGCAATTTCCCTTTACTTCTTTCTTCTACTTCATTTTTGAATGAAATTTGTAGACAGACAGACAGACAGATAGATAGATACTTCAATGTTTTTATTTTTCTAAAGGCAAGAATCCAGTATGTCCAGAAGTACACAGGCACTAGCTCGGTATTTTGAATGTAACAAATCCAAGGATTTTTCTTCTTACCAGTCCGTGCTCACCCCGTTTTCTCTCATGAACTCTGCCTGGTAAGATGTTCTGACAACTTAAGGTGATCCACAATCTCGTGTGAAGCAGATGTTTGTTTTTTCTTAAAGGTTGGCATTTTCCATTACTATACTTTAAAAATATATTTAATATATTCATATAAATATATTAAGATATTTACACATTGTGGTAAGAGATAATGTATATCATTAAGAAAAAAGTGATCCTATTGAATTTGAGATTTAGATTTACCTTCTTTTACATCCACAGTTTCTTAATACTAAAAGATATTTGTAAACACCCGGGAGAGATTTTTATTTTATTTCTCTATCATTTAAGCGAGATCACTGAGCAGTACCTGTGGAACAGCCTCTTTAGAATCAGTATCATCGTCTCCTTCCTTCACTGCTGCCCTAAATGCTTTCTACATCTTCTTGCTGCGATAGAAATGTGACACCTGCCCCAAATGCCGCCACCATCCTCGAATCTCCCTCTGTCCCCTGAGGCCACTTTTCCTCCTCTCTGGTCTCCTGTCAAGAATCCAGCTCTTTAAGGCCCGTTCTGGTCAGATGTACCCAGCACAGCACCATCACTTGCTGACTTTCAGTTAAGTTCTCTGCGTTCTGTAGAGAGGTCAAAAACTTAATTCGCAGCTTTTCTCTGCCCTTCTGCTACCCTGGGATGCAATCGTAAACTCTAAGTGCCTGGACTTCTTTTCTTCTCTACTTGATTTAAGATTTTATTCTCATGGTTACAACTAGATCCTAAAAGATAACAGCTGTGCTATTCTACTACCACTAAGGCTAACATCTCCGTCACTTCTCTTTTCCATCTGGTTTGCCAGATATTTATCCTACTAACACGCTTTAAACTCACTAAGATCTCTAGTAAGTTCATCTTTTTTTTTTTTTGGTACTGATGACCAAACTCAGGACCTTGCAGTTTTGAGGCAGGTGCAGCACCACTGAGCTAAATCCCCCACCCAAATTAATCCTTCTGTCTCCCAGTATCCTCTTCCTTTTATTTTCTTCCTCACTGATCCCACTCAGATTCTATGGCGTACCGTTTCAGGCAGTCTCTAGCTGTGTCGGTGACAACCTCAATTTTCTTTTATCTGTCCTCATCCTCACCTTAGGTTGCCGGGCAGCACCCGGTGGGAGACCTCAGAGATCTGCCTCACCCTGGGCTACAGCAGTGAGGAATGTTTAGACGAAGTCACTCAATAGGCTCCACTGGCTACCCTTAAAATTTAACATTACCCACCTCTTACGAGCCGAAGTGCTGCACGACAGAGGCCACCTCTGGTCACTTCACTTCCTCCTTCTGTCACAGAACGAGGCGAAACTTTCCATATTTTCTTCAAGACTCCTACCTTCACCACACTTGGCATCTGAACAGTGAAAATAAGTGGCTTCAAATTGTAACTCTTTAACCTCCCGGCAACTGAAACATGCCAACAGTCCATATCTGCATCCGTTTCAAGTTTCTTCCCCTCGGTGACAACGGCAATGCTTTTTATTCACCCATCTTTTGGTTATATTTCCATTCATGCTTTCAGATCTGTCAACTTTCCCTCTCAGGACTTTTGCATCATTGAATATTCTTTATCTTTTCCCTCCAGTCACAGTTCTCCATTTCAATAAATTCTTCCAAATGGCTTTTCAAGATATGCAAGGTTCTGCCTTTAAAATATAAAACCTCCTTTTCTCTCAAGCTGCTCTGCTAGTTTTCCCTGCATCTTAAAATGAGAGTGTTCAAGGAAACACCTACGGTCCCTGCTCTCTCACTCACCTAGTCTGCCCTCCAACCATTTTATTTCCACCAAACAATTTTGATCAATAGATTATATCCATGTCATTTAACTCTCAAAATATATTCAGGTCATTTAATTTTCATTAGCACTGTGAGTCCAGAATTGTTAAATATATTCCTTCCTTCCCTTTCCCTTTTCTCCCTCTTCTTATCTCCTTTTTCTCCACTCCCATATGCGCCACTGCATTCACACTAGCCATACATCCCCATCGCGCCCACCCCTATTGGAAGACAGCTATCTTAATAGCTATTTATTTGATCTGAATATCTCCTCTAAATTCCAGGGCCACAGAATTGAGAGTCCTTCAGGCATCTTAGTACCCGACCAACGATCCAAATTCCCTCCAAGTCATCTTTCCTCTGGTGTTTTGGCACCACTTAATGGTATCATTCCATTTAGTTTTATACACCAAAAGAATGAATGAAACTCTCTTCTCGGGTTCAGCTGATTACCTTTGTCATTTTTTCCTTGTAAATAACTTTTTAAACAGTGCACATCTGTTCATATTTATCCAAAGCTATCTTTATTTTCCTGGAGTATGATCAGCCCTCTGTATCCTTCCTTCTACAACTGAGGAATCAACCAAATAGGACCGAAAATATTTAGAGAACTAGTAAAAATAATATCAGTATAAATAACTAATACAACAACTCTATATATAACCTTTAAAAAGCTAATATAAGTAATCATAAGTATTATAGGCAATCTGGAAATGCTTAGAGAAGAAGGTGCACCTACCTTCACAGAGCCCCTCCTCCAGCCACGTTTCTACCCACTGTGCTACACTGAGCTCCCCGTATTTGCGTACGTCACATTCGCCATCTGGGAAATTCTTCAGGTAGTTAAACCAATATATTCTCCAAATATCAGTGAAAGACGGCACTTTCTTCCGAGGAATTTTTGTATGACTTCCTCACTAGGTTAATTATTCCACTTCAGAAAATTAAGAGTTTGTATCCTTTGAGGAGTGTGGATAGTTTGGTATTTACATTAACGTTACACTGGCTGTGTGTCATGCTTTATGATGATTTCACTTTCACTAGATTGGAAACAATAAATGGCAGATAATATATCTTTATTCTATTTTATTTAATATCAATTCAGATTACATTATAAATGGTTGAACATTAAATCTTCAATACTTAGTTCCAGAAATGTCAAGTGACTTGATCTAAATCACATGACTCATTAGTAGACAAGAGTAAGGCTGAATCTAAGTTTTTCATCACTAAGCGTTGCATTTATTCTTTTAAAGTGGCATTTTATGCACTTGTTTAAGTCTGTAGCTTCTCAAAGTAAATCTTTGGTAGAACTAGACACACAAAACAGAGTAAAAGAGATTAAAGCACAACTCTGCTTTGATAGGGAACAGTGCAACTTACCCTCATCTTAAAACACAACTCCGTCTCTTCCTGCCCGTGCCTACCTTTGGCTGGGCCCTGAACAACTTGCCTAACAATGACTTTAATGAGATGACTGTGGACTGGAAGTAGGTCAGCTATATTCACCTGAGGATCCTTGGTAGCATTTCTTATTGCCGCAGTATAGGACACACTTGATATGTGTAAATTCCAAACTGAGAATAGCAGTATAGTAGACCAATATAGTAAGAATATACTAAGTCAAGGTTATGATTAGCTGCTATATTTTCAACAATTCCATCAAATCATATGTGTGTGTTTCTGTGTGAAACAGAAATGACACTATTCTCTCGTGTCATCAGCTGTAGTCCATGCAGCATGTTCCACATGCCTCCCTTTATCAAAACGTACATTTTTTTTAAAACAGGAATTACAACATTTTTAGGCAACTTTATTTTTCTTTATCTTATTTTATTTTTTCCTAAGTTGCAGGTTAGTTACACTCCTCAAGGCAAAACACAACAAAACAACAACAGAAAATATTGCTTCTATGTCACTGTAACCACTTGCTGAGCAGAGGGCGAAGACCCCAGGATGAACTAAGGGAGGGCACTATGCTTGTTCATTCTCTCAGCGCCCCTGCCCACCCCGTGGGCATCTCTAGCAGAGCGACACAACAACTCCGTACCTCATTATAGGCTACGAACCTTCAGGTTTTTGCTAATGGATGGAAACTGAAGTTTCAAAGGCAAGGCTGTGAAAAAATGATAACTTATTTTCCTCTTTTCTTATATATAAATTTCATTTTCAGTTAATCAGTATAAAATACATATATTTTAGGGACATTTAAAAATGAGATGATTAAACAGATACCAATTACAGCTTCTAGTAATTTCTATAATGAATATATATATGTACACATATACAATGACTGTATATTATCTATCATGTATATATGTATAATCTGTATCATAATAAAACATGCTGAAGGACCACTTTTTCAAGAGGATCATCTTTTCCAACTGCAGTATAAGCAGAAAATATCTCAACTCTAGGAAATATTTGTGTTTGAAACTGTATTCCAAACTTCATTATGCCAAGGATCATGGTTTAAAAAGGAATTCTTTCAAGGATCAAAAGGAATTATTCACACCACTGAACAGTCCTTCCCTAAATAATATACACTCTAGCTCAAAAATCTACTAAAATATTTATGATATATTAATTTTCTATATATATGCTTTATATATAATATATAACATATAATTATATATACACTGTATACACAATTATATATATTATGTATATATATATACTTTTGCTTCTCAAGTAATGTTGGCTTAATGGTTTGTCAAATTTGTATTCAAAATATTTGGTCTGGTTAGATAGTTTGCCTGATTATATTACTCGATCTGTAAAATACAAAATGCTACACTTTCTTGTATTTTAAATATTTTTAATGTTTCTTCCTTGGAGAGTATTTTATCTCATCACTTTTGATTACTATCTCAACAAAACAATTTCCTAACCTTTATGAATTCAAAAACTGTATTCACTATATGGTATTTGAATGGGTTTATAATTCAGCAGCTCTATAATTGCCAAGATTATGATTATACGGTGAGCACAACATTAAAAAAGCTCATTTCCTTCTGTCTTTAGCATACAATGCAGATATATTGCTCTTTTCTCCAAGCCCCTCATTGACATTTGTCAGGCCTAGGAAGTTGCATCTATTAACATATATTACACTGCACTGTGACCCTTATTTCCACTTTCTCTCTTTTATGAGAGAGGGGAAACACACATGAAAGAAAAGCTAATTCAGATGGGGGACCAGTGGCAGAGAAGTAAACTAAACGTCAGATGTGTGTTTGCAGTTCTTGGCAAAGTTATCAAAATTCTCCATGAAGGATATTGGAAAACATCATTCATGACAGAAACCCCTCCCTCTCTCTTGCCTTCAAGAACTCTGAAAGCCACATCTGTTTTCCACTGATAGCTTTTAACACACAACCTTTAATGTCTTCTAACAGGAAGTGGAAATTGAGCGAAGTTTGTGTTCCCCCACATTTAAGAGTCATACTGGGAATCAGTCAGATGATTCTGTGAAAGATTCAAGCAAGAAAACACCTTTGGACAAGACGTCACCCCAGAGTGGCCGCATCCACATTTTTGAAGGTTAGTGTAATATCTTGATGTGATTTCTTGAGATCATAACTTGTACAGCATAAGTGGCTCAAAAATAAAATATATGAGGGGCCAGAGATTTAGCTCAGTGGTTCCAGTGCCTGCCTAGCAAGCGCAAGGCCCTGAGTTCAATCCCCAGTAACCACATACAATGCTGACCATGGTGACTCACACCCACCAGCAATCAATACCACATACCACAGTGCCGGGCGTGGTGGCTCACGCCTGTAATCCCAGCGCTCGGGAGGCAGAGACAGGAGGATTGTTGAGTTCGAGGCTTGCCTGGGCTACATAGTGAGCTCAGGGCCAGCCTGAACTACAAAGCGAGACCCTGTCTCAAAAAATAAAATAAAATAAAATAAAATAAAATAAAATAAAATAAAATAAAATAAAATAAAATATAAAATAAAATGAAATAATAAAATATATGAGAAAGAAAAGTGGCAGCATTTGCTTAGCAAATACAATTCCAGAAAAACACAGGTAGATGTAAGTACTTCTATTGCTATAATATTTGACATGGATTTTTAAAACCACCTGTAAAATATTTTAGTTTATTATACACCAACACAAACATCCTGTTTCAGGGTTAGGCTTTGAAAGTGGGCATTTTAACCTTATCTGACTTTTCTTTTTGTGAAGAAAAGAAAGGAAAACATATTTATCTTTCTGGCCATGAATAATAAAATGATAAAATATAAGTAACTGTTAGTGACAAAATATAATAGTAAATAAAAATGCCTTGAGCATTGCTTCCTCAGACAATTAAATTGAGTATGCTTAATGAATTTGAAATAAAAAGTAGCAGGAAAGTATCTTCTTTTAGGGGGAAATTTCATAAAATTGATTCATGTTTTACAAATGTCATTAAAAAGTAGCTCATAGGTTGGAAATTGCACTGCTAATATAGTTTTTGATCATGACAGAGTGCAAAGTATAAATAATTTAATGGAATACAGGTATTATTTATCAGTTCTAAGTACATACTGA
Source organism: Thryonomys swinderianus (assembly GCA_004025085.1). Lineage (NCBI taxonomy): Eukaryota > Metazoa > Chordata > Mammalia > Rodentia > Thryonomyidae > Thryonomys > Thryonomys swinderianus. The sequence continues at coordinate 55,019 of PVIC010001999.1, read as the reverse complement.
ATTTTTATTTTAACAAAATAATGCATATGGTAATATTTGTGATGTTCATTAAAGTCCTAATAAGCCCAATTTCAAGCTATCCCATGGAATGTATGTTGCAAACCATCAAGTTATCAGTCAACACAAGCAAAGTAGGTTAACCTATGGAACGTTACAGTTTACAGTTTGGAAAACCAGATAATGTCCTGCTTTGAAACATTTCTATTCAAAGTGACGCCTGTGATCAGAATATAAGCATCGGAAAGCTTATTGTTAATGCAGAACTGTGGTCCCATGGTTGGTCCTCTTACTCAATCAGAATCTGCATTTTAATAAGATCTTCACATGATTCATGAGCACATTAAAGTTTGAGGAGTTCTACTTTATGGCGGTACAGACTGAACCTCAGGATAATTTACTTTCGGTTCATGCTGTTCTGATTCTGTCTGCCTAAAGTATAATTTGGAGAGGAAGATGAGGGAGGGAGGAGGAAAGGGGAGTCTGCTTATGATGACCTGGGCACAAACTGGTGTCTTCATCTTTATCTTTCACTTCATTTACGTTACTGTGCCCACTGCATATCCCACTAGGATTAGTATGCCTTGAGGAATGCTCTCCGCGTACCTTTGGCCTGTGATTAAACTTTCTGTGCTCTTTGTCGAATGCAAAAGCATTAGACCAGCTGAGGCCGAAAGGGGAAGCTTTAGGGAATGATTTATGCTCTGTCAGTGCTGGCCTGTGAGCATCTCAGCACAGAAGAGCAAGCCTGAGCTTGACCAGCTGATGGAAATTAGGTGACAATTAACTTCACTCGTCCCATCTTAATTTCCCTTGTCATTGTTTTTGTTTGTACTTCCATATAAAGGTTTTCAAGAGCCTCTTCGTCTTAGAGCCTTTTATTCCAACAGACTTTCTGGGGGATAATCACTAGTCATTATTAAGATATGACTTAAATTTTTAGATTTTAAATTTCCAGATACATTGAAAATATGAAGAGCTAAGGAAAGGAGAAAGTATGCTAAGGAATAACAGAAGATTTTTTATTTTTATTTTACTTGTATGCTGTACAAGAACTTTAATTCCTATATATCACTCCTTTTAAAAGAAAAGAAAGACTTCTTTCATTATGAGAGCCTTTGAATTCCTTCCCTCTGTTCCAAGTTTCTATTCTTGATCAGAGAATTTTAAACTATATTAACGTTTAATTCAGTTAACATAGATGAGCTGTACGTTGCTTGACAAAATAACACAGCAAAGTTATATTAGTATTACTACCCTGAAGCAAATATTTACTTTATTGCAAGAAGATAAACATGCATCCCAGGAACATGTGTTCACTGAGAGAAGCAGGGCGTATATTATATGAGTGATTATGGCCTCCTTATTTACTGGAACAATATCTAGTAAACTAGCCACAAGGGGTTCACAGTTGAGGGGATGTTTGTTAAATGGTAGATATTTTGAAATACATTTACAACAGAGCATCAAGATGCAACTGTATAATAATCTACATCTTTGGAGTTCAGTAAATGGAAATCCATGTTGGATGACCTCCCGCCCTTTATCTTCCGAGGCAGGTCCAGCACAGCATAAAGTGGGAGTGTGACTCTCAGCAGCCCCCCTCCCTGTGTCTGATAATCCACTCCAGACTCACAGACTGAGGCAGGAGGATTGCTTGAAACCAGTAGTTAGGTGAAAGCCACCCTCCGTAACATAGAGAAATGGCCATCTAGAGACATTACCATCTAGAGAAAAACTAATTACTGCATTAAAGAAAAAAGCTCTCTGGACCAAGTGATGCTTCCAAGGAAACAGATGATTGGTTACATTTAATCAAGATTATATTACTTGGAATTTTAAAATGATAATGGCCTTCATTTTATGGCAGGATTTGAATATTATTTTATTTTAATTGATTTATTGGTACATTTTATATATGTATTATGATCACATTCAACATTGAGAGTCTCTACCAGTACCTGACAGATCTTGATTCTCATTTTTTATTTTAATTTTAATCTTTTAAATCATCAACATGTTAAATTCCAACACACAGAATATACATTAAAGTCACTTGTTCAAGGCTTTTGTAGTAACCCTTGGAAATTACTTGCTGTATTTCTTTATTATTCTGCCCCTTTAAAGTACATTCATTTTTAATTTTTATAATGATCATTCAACTCTTCTGAAAAAAATTTATGAAATAAACCACAGATTTTGATTGTACCAATTTTCTACTACTTTTTATTAGAAGGATCTTTTATTAATGCTTCTAAAATATTCAAGCACATGTATTGTATACGTGTGTAATTGGTTTTAATTTACAATCAGGCATTTTGCTATGCTATGGAGAAATGTTCTCAACTACAATAATACAAATGGTCTGTATTACCTTTCTATTGTCCAATGAGAAGCCATTAGACACATGTGGATATTAAGCAATTAAAAAGTAGCTGGAGCATTGACTGAGTTAACTGCAAATTTCAATGGAGTTTTGTTAATGTACGTGTAAAAAGCATTATGCAGACAGTACAGTTCTACATGAGATTTCTCCAAGGATATACTGTCCACTTTTCTCACAGGAAGTGACTTAGGTGCTATTTAGTCATTAAAAATTCTTCTTTACTTTTCAACTTGTCTTTTGTAAAGAATATGTAGAAAGCAAGAAGAGAATTCATCTCAAACAAATAAATTATTAGAGTAAGAATGCACATATTAAAATTTTATTTTCAAGAGATAGTGAAACCACTTCTATTTTGCATTTTCCAATGATGAAATTAAGAAAAAAAATAACTCCCCCTTTACAGTGTGCTAAAAAACAATGGTTTTATAATAGAAACGGGAATATCTGTGAAGCTTTTTGTTTTTCCATAGTATCTGTGCTAGAGCTTTATTGTCTTCTGTGTATGAATGTTCTCAGATTAAGAAACAAACTATTATGTAAATTCCTAAGGTCAACAAGATTAAGTAAAATGGATACCTTAAAATTAACAACATTATTTACTTAATGAAAAGGGTTTCATTTAGAAATTATAAAGAAATCACAGTGCAGGGCCGGAGGATTAGCTCAGTGGTTCCAGTGCCTGCCTCACATGCACAAGGTCCTGAGTTCAATCCCCAGTAACCACATACAATGTTGGGCGTGGAGACTGAACTACAAAGCGAGACCCTGTCTCAATTAAAAAAAAAAAAAGAAATCACAGTGCAGCTTTAGTAAAATCATCATCATCGTGTGTTCATATCTGACCAGACTGTCCTCTGTAATGCAACTCGGGGACAGGTGTGAGATCTGGCTTTGGATACACCACTGTGGACCCAAGACTCTTGTCACAGACAACAGCTTCCACAGTTGTGACCTTACCCAACTGTACCATAACTCATGACCCAGGCAGCCTCCTGTGAAACAGCCAGGCCATTTTGTGGGAGGTATTTCATCAGAAAAAAATATAAATAATGTAAGCCATTAGATGGCTTATATTCTTCCCAGCTTGATTAATGATGTGATTATATTCTTCCCAAAATATGAAGTTTGTTGTTCACATTAACGATTGCCTCTAACTTGTCTGGTTCCCCTTTCTTCTATCGTAAGTGGGTACACCTGCCATTTTTTCACTGTCTTTCACATGTTCCTTTCACTCAGTGTTACAGTCAGTGAGTCAAAGCAAAGTCCTGGATTAAATCACAGCAGAGCAGGAAGAGACAGCTGGGTGTTGGCTGTTGCCAGGCTTACTGAATGACACCTCTATTCGTGAGATTGTCCACCCAGTAGCTACAATTTGGCCCCTTGGAGTGCTGGAAAACACCCGCCAATTAATAATCAAAATCCCACCAACTGCTTCTGACCTTGTACACGGTCATACTTAATTTTAAAACATGATGCTATCAAAGAAAGAGAACAACAAATATAAATATCCCTTTTGAAAACCATGCATTCATCTTATTACCTTGACATCGGTAAGAATTTAATGTTATTTTTAAATATGCTGCTTGTAAATGTCAAATATGTGCAAATGGTCCCACACAAATTTTTGATGTGACATTTTATTTATCCATATATTTATCCATTCAGCCAGCAAGTATTCATTGCTTGCTTATATAGGCCATGTATTATTTTAGATGCATGTAGATATCAATTAATAAGGTTCAAAATAATAAAAAGTAGAAGTCCTTTCCTTATGTAATTTCTACTGTAAGAGGGATATGCAATGAACATTACAAGTAAGACAATGTACCTGTGATGGGGTATATGAGAAGATGATAAATCCTATGGGAAATCCAAACCAGTAAAGAAGGGAAAGGCCATGGTGGAGATCTGTCATCTCAGTGAGGGTGGTGAGGATCAGCCATGGTGACAAAGTGACCTTTAAGCAAATAAATTCTTTTTCTTCATTTAAACACATAAATAGTCACTTTTTTTTGAGACAGGGTCTCGCTTTGTAGTTCAGGCTGGCTCTGAGCTCACTAAGTAGCCCAGGCAAGCCTTGAACTCAGCAATCCTCCTGCCTCTGCCTCCCGAGTGCTGGGATTACAGGCATAAGCCACCAAATAGTCACTTTTTAAAAAAAATAAATCTCTCCTGGTGGGATTGCAGACTTGTGCAACCATTGTGGAGATCTGTGTGGAGATTTCTCAGAAAACTAGGACTGGGGTCCCATTTGACCCGGCTATCTCCCTGCTAGGAATATACCCAAAAGAATTTTAAAAATCACATTGGAAAGACAGATGTACACCCTTGTGCATAGCAGCTCAGTTCGTGATAGCTCAATCTTGGAAACAACCCAAATGTCCATCAACTGGAGAGTGGATAAAGAAGATGTGGTTTTTTTTTATAAGATGGAGTATTACTCTGCCATAAAGAATGACAAGATTGATGCATTTAGGTGCAAATGGAGACACCTGGAGGATATACTAATAAGTGAAATCAATAGATCACAGATAGACAAATTCCGGATCTTCTCTTTGGCATGAACACCTGTAGATGCAAATGAGCTCTAGAAAGTATGACAGCTATTACAGAGTGGGAAATTTCCATAGGAAACTTGGTGTGGGAATGTAATGAGGGGAAGGAATAAATATGATACAGAAAGAAAATAAAAGGGCATGTATAAAGGGGGTGAGGAGGTGTGGGTGGGTAGGGATGTGGGTAAAAATGAGAATTAACTTGTGTCATATACTGGTACAAATTCCCCAATGTTATACGTGATTTTGAGATGTATATAAATTGTACCAATAAAGAATTCAATTAAAAATAAATAAATAAATAAATAAATAAATAAATAAATAAATAAATCTTTCCTGTAAGATTTGAGGAAGAACTCTGCCCGAGTGATCTCGGGCCCCATGACTGAGAGGCTGTGTTGTCAGATCTGTGTCATCACTAAAGACGGAGGCCACAGACACTGCAGTGACATTCAACATGAGCCCTGCCACCAGTGTAAATTGTACGAAGATATCTTCCCTTGGAGTTTAATCTGTCCTGTGCCCTTTAGGAGTATATGTTCATGTAGAGAAACCAGGCTCAGTGGTGAGAGGAAGACTTATTCAGGCAAAATCACAGGCTGGAAAAAGGCATGGAGCCCAACACAGAAACTAAATCAGGAATTGACTATTCTAGGGAGTAGTCCATGGGAGTTATGATACCTATGAGTTTTGAAATCAGATTATCAGTACAAAGGTGAAACACAAGAACCACATCTCAAACTAAGCTCATGATCCAAATTGGAATGGCTCATGTGACTATCAAGTATTCTAAAACAAAGAGAGTTTTAGAGTTCACAAATGTGGTGGGTCTACATAGTGAATTCAGTGAAAGTTACTCATTATGCAGTCCTACCCCAGTGAGGTTTAAGTGTTTTAAAGCCCTGTTACTAAGCATTAGGCATGGCTAAGAAAACATGTTATCCCAATGCCAGAGTTCTGGGAAGAAAGAAAGGAGGGAGGGAAGAAGAAAGAGATTAAAAAAGAACACACACATAGTGGTACAGGTCTATAATGTCAACACTTTTGAAAATCTGAAACATGAGGACCTCAAGTTCAACTGTAGTGGGGCAACTTAGCATAGTGAGATAATATCTCAAAATTTAAAAAAGCAAAAAAGGAGATGTAGCTGAGTGCAAAGACCCTGGGTTCATTCCCCAGTACCACAAGAAGGAAAGAAAAACAAGAAAAAGAACTTAAAGTAGTTCTACAAAGTTTTGAGAAGTAGCTAGAATCCAGTTACTAAACTGCTTATAGTGTCAGATAAAGCCCAGACTAGGAGCATTAGCACATCCATAAATTGAGCAAAACTATTACTGAACAGGGACTACAGCTCTACCCACGCTTTGGGTTAGGAAGGCAGGTGTGTGAAGGCACAGACTCCCATTCCTGAATGGTTTATGGTTTAAACTAGGAAATGGCCAGAGATTTAGCCCAGTGGTTCTGGCACTTGCCTAGCAAGCACGAGGTCCTTGGTTCGATCCCTGGTAACCTCATTAACAATACCAGGTGAGGTGACTCATGCCCAACACTCGGGAAGCAGAGGCAGGAGGATTGGTGAGTTCGAGGCTTGCCTGGGCTACATAGTGAGTTCAGAGCCAGCCTGCACTACAGACTCAGACTCTGTCTCTAGATAAATAAATAACCAATTTAAAGTACAGTAGCAGGGCACACAGGAAGCAGCTACTTATTGCTGGACACAGATGCATTATGGACATCCTGTATTTTTGGTGCTTTTGATTGGTTTGTTTGAAGTGGTTTTGAAGTATGAGTGAGACCTGACCAAGAAAAGACAGACGGTGTCAGGTGAGAGGTTAATTAAGGGAGGATATTTAAAGTAAGGTTAAGGAAGGGTGGATATTTAGATCCAGCAAAATCAGGAAGGACCAACAGCACTAAGGAATGTGGACAGAATAGGAACATTTCCACAGGTTTGAGGCTCAGCAACTCATTTTGACAAATGTCCATGTATCTTCATGAGCTGTGGCCAAGATGAGTGCTAGATTTTAAATTAGGAGAAAACAATTTAGGCAGATGTTAATTATACTCAGCAGTCACGATGAGACTCGCTTGAATGAAAACTGCACTCTACTTTTTTGCTAAATTGATTGACACATTTTAACAATTTTTACAAATTGAAGGAGTGGACTATATTGGCTATTTTTCATCACAGTAAAATAAAAAGATTGTAATGTTACAGAGACAACCCTAACCTCTAAATATTTCAGATATGAAGAGTTGAAAAAAAAGCTGAACATATATTAGCTAAACAGAAAGTGTTTTAAAAATTCAATTTTCAAACTATTTAAAATTTTTAATGCAGTTTAAGGAGTGAAGCTAATTATCTTTATTAAAGATATATATATTTCTTTCAGGTGGTAATGCCTTATGGACATTTAATATTAGAAGTACCTCCTATATTTGAAATCAAAATTAATTATAAATATTTAACTTCTCAAGGTAACTTCCCATCTCTCTTTAGTGCAGTTTCACCTGTCCCATAAAATATATACTACTCAAAATTCACATTCAGAATAATATCTTGTTATTAAGAAACATAAAATGTAAATAGTAATAAAGCAAAAACGTTCGTTTATTAAGTTACATTGGCAAAGCTCTACATCTGTCTATATTTGACTTTTTCTGCATCTATAAATATGGGGATAGGGCTAAAATAATGTTCTATGAATAAATTCTGCATGTCACAGTTCTAAGTCTTTATTTGTGACTTCTAAGTTGATGAAATAGTATATGAGGACTCAAGCAGAACAGTACACAAAGTCCTAGCCCTAGGATCTCAGGAATTCTTGAAGAATACCACACTCAGTATTGCCTAAGATGAAATGCCACTTCCACATTTTGTAGATCAATTTTTGCAACAATCAGATCATGCCAAGCACACTAAGAAACTTATCCCATTAAAAGTTCTTTGGTCTAATATTTCAGCACTTAACATACTTCATAGTTTCAGATTTATTATGGGATATGTAATCATTCTCTAGTGACTTAGTGAGACCTTTGCTTTTCATATTCATCAGGGAAGAATTTGACACGCTATCTTCATACTCGCATGATTACACCATTCACAATACTTCTGAGTCATTGTCTAAATGGCTTCACTCTCTCCACCCATTACCGAATGGCATTCAGTTCCATGGGGAGACGGTGTTCAAACATGCAGCACCCATCTTGAATTTTATCACAGATAGAAAACTACTCAGGAATTTTACTGACCACAGATTCTAATAGTTACAATTGAAAATTTAGGAAATGAATGGCAAGTTGGATAATTGCAGTGGATGAAACTGAACATTCTTGTTGGTTAAATATGTATTTCATTTTGAATTGAAAACTTGCCTTTTATTCTAGATATTTAAACTCCTATCCTTGTCCTGTATCAACACATTACCTTATTTTGTTCCACTCCTGATATTTTTGGTTCATGCCGTACTGTGAAGTACTTTATTCTATTATATGTTTCAAAATAGTACTATTTTCCCATGAAAGGTAATCAAGAACACTATATACTACTACCTTTCCTGTAATTAGAATACTAAAACCCAAAGCACTATAAATTTTCTTTATCTTTTCCTTTTTTTTTTTTTTTTTTGTTTTGAGGCAGGGTCTCACTTTGTAGATCAGGCTGGCCCTGAGCTCTCTATGTAGCCCAAGCAAGCCTTGGATTTACAGCAATCCTCTTGCCTCTGCCTCCTTGATGCTGGGATTATAGGTGTGAGCCACCATGCCTAACATTGTGGTACCAGGGATCAAACTCAGGACCTTGTGCTTGCCAGGAAGATGCTGGAACCACTGAGCTAAAGCCCCAGCCCCTAAATTTCCATTTCTATAATTTTTTTGCCTATGATTCTTACCTCAGATAAAAATTCCTTTTTTTTTTTTTGCAGTACCAGGGATTGCTTCCAAGGTAGGCGCTGTATCACTTGAGCTAAATCCCCAGTCCACAAATTCCTATCTTGTTATAAGCAATGGAAAAATTCTTAAATATTTGTAGAAGAATGAAAAAATGAGAATTAAGAACTAAAGAACTTCCTCACCCAAGAAAGAACAAAAATTGTGATTTATTGGACAGGCCAATTAACAGAACAAAACACTGGAGAAATTACTATAAGGTATCCTGGAAGGAATTTTAGAGGACTGAATCAAAGAAAAGAAGGATGGCTTCATCAAAGAAGTAATTTAAAAAGAAAGCATTCATAGCAGAAATAATACAGCAAGAATTTAGACAAACAATCACCCGGGTGTGTCTGTGAACTGAGCTCCTGCTCACATAAATACAAGCTGGTGAGATGACGCATGAAATTCCACTTTAATCCATACAGTAGCATAAAATTCAGAACTTTTTAGAAGTAGGAACAGGGCAAGTTCACAGTAAGAGTATGAATGTTATTTTGGTGTGACAGCACCAGATGTTAGAAGAAAGCACAGCAAATAGCCCTTTCTGAGATTTCATGTCTGCAGAATAGCACACAAAATTAAAATGCCAGGAATAGTGAGGATCCCCCTCACGATGGGAAACGAAAATGATTGCAGATTCTTTTTCCTACAGAGTATATGACAGAAATAGAGTCCAACAACTTTGTCCTCTCAGAGATCACTATGTTGAAGGGTAATAGAACATGAGTTTAAATTTCAAAATTTAAAACATACAGGAAGACATTCTCCCATGAGCTCCAATCAATAGGAAATGCAAAGACGCTAATACATTGCCAATCAAATCAGATTACAAAATGATCAAAAGCATATGAAGAAATGCTCAACATCACTGGCCATTCGAGAGATGCAGATGAAAATGACACTGAGATTTCATCGCGCTCCACAAAGAATGGCTGTTATTGCAAAATTAACCAGCCATAAATGCTGGTGTGGCTGGAGGGAGGAAGGAACACTTCTCCACTGTTGGTGGGAATATAGACTGGTACAACTACTGTGGGGATCAGTACATAGATTCCTCAAAAATCTAGGATCAGAGATCCCATTTGACCCTACTATTCCCCTGCTGGGAATATACACAAAAGAATTAAAAGAATCATGTCATAGTGACATATGTGCACCCATGTTCATAGCAGATCAGTTCGTGATAGCTAAATCTTGGAAACAACCCAAATATGATAAATTATTTGACAAGTGATGATAAAATTATTTAGGCAGTTGAAAGGGCCTTTAGTTGGTCTTTTGATTACACAGATTTATAAAGTACTGTTCTTTCCATATATTTCCAATATAGTGGAAGATTTCTAGAGATTTGCAGGTTTAAAAATGTATAAGTAAATTGTTTGTGGACAGGCTAACGTAAAATCATACAACTTGACATAAAACCTAGTTTTGAACACAGCTCAACTTGTGATTTGAAGAACAAAGTGCAGGCTCCTTTATAAGATTGCAATTGGTTGAATTTAGAATTTCTTCATTTATAGCTAAGCAGTCTGGATTGGATTCCAGTGACCGTAAAAGTTTGTCTAAACTGGTTCAGTGTAAACAACTCAGGCATTTTCAGTGACATTAGAAGATTATAGTGCTGTAATGAAGGCACTCATTATATAATACTCAGTCACCAACGGGCTAAATCACCATGGAGGCCAGGCTATAAAACAGGGTAAGAAAGGATGAACAAAGGAAGGAAGATAATGGGGAGACAGACTTGCCTAGGAACATGGGTCTCTCCGTTTTAAGGGAGGGATGTTAGCATCAATTTTGTGTCAAGCACAGGCTCTGGTACTCTAAGGAGACAGAAAAATTCTCTCTGGACTCCCATATTGTATGATTTAGCTTAGAGTTTCTCAAAACACTCCAAAGTTGCATATTTCTTGGGAAAATCTTTTAAAAATACAAATTGTGGTATCTGCTCTTAAATAATACAGGAAAAGTAGATATTATGTTCATCAGAGTATATAAAAATAGGCTTGAGATATATAAAATATATAAAGAGTATATAAAATAAGTTTTATGTACTTATACAGAGTATATAAAAATAAGTTGAGACCAGAAGGAATACTGAATGCATACAGGTTACTCTGGGATTTCTAGGACCAAGAAAATATTCTGCCATGATTTAAAAAAAAAACAGCTTTAACTAGTTTTCAAAGGAATTAGCTTTCATTCTGGTGAGTGATTCTCTGATCTGTTTGATAGCTACCGGTGAGTATGGAAGTGACTTCGACTCAATTTTCCCACCATCAGTGTGTAAGTTAACTTCAGCAGTTCTTTCAGTAACTCTGTATAGAAGACAGACAGTTCTGAGAGAAAACTGTGTCAATTGGATATTTTGGGTTTTGAAGGGTTCACTCCATGCTATGCCAGGATATGGCAACTTCGCCTATTGAGTATTTTAAGCTAAAAGAATTTGAGAAACATCTTGTGCGTCAGGAACATTCTCACCTTTCCCTGAAACTGGTCAGAAGACCTTCATGTGAGAGGTGTCCTCCTCACACCACGGGAAAGGAGCATTGCCTGTTTCCACAGCTAAAGGGAAATAGAAATGGAATAAATAGGCTTTGCTAAGCCTCCTCCAATCCACTATGTTTAGCTCATACCTTTGTTCTATCATATGTCTCTAAATTTTCTACCTTCATCAGATCAAGTACAAAACACATACATTGAACCAGCTGTTTAAGGATCTTCATTTCTTTACAAAGTCGACTGTATCAAGCATAAGTTTAATCAATTTGTTACTTTTCTCTCATTACTCTGTCTTTTGTCAAGGAGTGCCGGCCATGACCCTAGGCTAAATGTAAAGTGAAAATATTTTTCCTCTTCCTCATCTCATTCACCTTCTGCTTCCTCCAAACACAGTTGACCTGCCTTCCGTACTTATAACCTGCACATGAAGAGCGAAAACCAAGCCAAGTCCTAATGAATCAGTACTTATAAAACAGCAGAACAGAAACCTTAGCTCAAGGTGTGTGAATAAATATCATAAGAAAAGCACCACGTGAGGAGTTATTCATCCTTCTACTGCCCCTTCCATAATCGGTTTAGGAAGCACACGATGTTAGAAGATAGACAGTCTTTGCTTTGGCGTCTTAAGGAGAAGTTGGTATTCTGAGCAGTTACTAGAATTAAAGTAATTTAAATAGAATTAAAATAATCCTGCTACGTCTCTATATTTTACACTATTATGATTTGTCTCATTCATATTTAAAATAGCAATGTTTTCCATATGGAATATATAGTCAAAACACTTGTTAATTTTTAAATTAGTTTCACACAAAAAATATTAAGAATCAGTGAACATAGCTGTTATTTATGGGAATATGATACATGACCCTCAGACTCAATGTCATAAAATAATTGAACACAGAATTTGATTGATAGGCAACTATATTACATCTTCTATCTGTACCTTACATGTTCTGCAACTTTGAAAAAAGATAATTAACCACTCCAACCTTCACTCCCCTTCTCTTTAAAACAGTAAAGCTAATAATAACTACCTCCTAGGCATGCTGCAAGTACTAAGTAAAATATTTCATAAAAATAACATCACACTGCGTAGCACTTGAAATGGGACTAGTTCTAAGCATGATTTAAAATAGAGATTTCTTTTGTCAGCTAGGGAAACTGAGTACATGGAAAATTTCTGGAAGGTTTATCTGTAATTACAGTGAAATAATTGAAAAGATCTCTCTGAGATGCTTCCCAGTTCTTTGAAACCACACATAGCTAAATTTATTCATACAAAGGCATTTGTACTTGCACGCTTGGTACCTAGGAGACTTTCAGTGAATATCTTTTGAGTGAATAGGTGATTTCTCAGGTTTGACAACAAGGTGATCATCTATGGATTGTGCTTTTTGAGAATACATTTAAATGATGAAGTTTGTGAAACATTGTATTGAATAGCTGACTACCACATCCATATTGTTATGACTTGTTGACATTAACTTTCAAAAACGACTGAGACCTGAGTGGTGTAAAATACTGGCCTCTCAACCTGAGATAAAAATTGAAACAAAGCATGAATGGCTCTTAGTTAATAAAAATGGATGAGGAAATAGAGCACTCGAGTCAAAAGTTCAAAGCTAATGAAGCTGACTGCTCTTGATTTCTCTCTTCCAAGCCTCATTGCATCCTTTAGATTTTTATTTTCCCATGGCATGTTTTATCCAATTCAGTCTAAGAGAATCCTTCATTTTTATGCTATTGCTACACATTTCCCCAAATCCCAGTACAAAGCAACCAAATGTTGCTTAGAAAGGTTTACTCTGCTTTCTTCCTTACAACAGCAAAATGGATGGAATGCTCTAAAAGCATAGAAACAAGTCTTGTCAATACACAAGCATCGTAGTTCCTGACATTCAAATGACATCTTTTAAAAGTAATTGACTCATGAGAGCTCAGTGTTCTCAGGTTGGCAGTGTCTGTCTCTCATGTCTTCTCGGCTTTCAGGAATTAAGTCACTCAAATATGTATTTGTTTATCTACTTATTTATTTATGTATTTATTCTGTGTTCTATGAAATAAAGATATGCTTCAGTGTGTTTACCACATAATACATCATTCTTGCCAGGGTATCACTTAATCCTAGTATCTTCACAGGATGGCCCAAACCCAGCATCTAATTTATACAGATGTTGTTTTTAATGTGCTTAAGGCAGAGGGGAGAAATCTGCCCATAAACATACACACATAACAACTTGAAGGCTACCCTTTGTCTGCATATCTTCAGAAACAACAGAGAGATAAAGAGAGAGAAATACAAATAAGTGATTGTTCACAGCTTTTAGTAAAATAACCCAAAATCCTCACCTTTTTTTTCCTCCCACAAAGCAGCTTGTGTGGTACTAATTCAAGGCATTTCAAAAGGAAACAATGAAATTTCTTCACAGGGCTGTGGGAAATACTTATCCAAAATGTTGTGATCTGAGGAGAAAACATATAAGCCCATGTACTGATACAAGAAGAAAATATTGTACAGCTACATCTTGTCCACAGTAACTGTGGATAGTTAGCTGGATAGTTGTCTAGGATTTGTGGTGAGGATATTATAGAACTATTAAGGGTGAAAAAAATCTATAAAAGGTGTATCTCTTTTGTACCAAAAATAAAGTACATAAAATGTGAAGTTATTTATCCATTTAAATGCCTTAAAGCTGCATGTAATTGTGTGGTAACATAATCAAATTTGCCATCAGAATCTACACTTTGCATTTATAACAGAATGCTTCTTCTCCCAAGGAATAAATAACCTTACAAAATGAAACTGGAATAGCCAATTAAACAATGTGCTAAAGTATTACTGTCTAAAATTACATGGTGTTCTCTATATTTCTATTATTTCTCCTTTATAACTTTCACAGTATGCAACACATTTTCACAAACATTTAAAAATCTATAGCACTGTTATCTATGCCTTATTGAAATCAGTGTTACTCTCATAGCATAATGTAATTATTGAAACTTTGAATATTTAAGATTAGGATATTCAAAAGTAACTCCAAATGCATACACAGGGTTGGATATCTAACCTCAAAAATAATCTACTTAAATCTGATGGCACTGATTTATTTTATGGGTCTGTTTCCAGTTAGAGAGACCAATTACATACCTCTTATTTTGCTCGGGGAAAGCTTTTATAAAAATCATTAATTGTAATTGTAATTTGAGCTAACCGGTGTTGCTATGATGTTTTCCTGAGAGAAAACTCTAAGGATTGCAGAAATAGCTGGTAGAGATGGCAGCCGCTAACTCTACGGTTAACGCAGAGAACTGGAGGTAGAAAAGCTTCTGGGAAGGATTCTCACCCCTGGGCGGGCGGTCGTGGAGCACTTGGCCGGAAAACTGAAGAGGAAATCATCCTTGGGGCCGTCAAGGGAGGCCGTGGAGAGGCGCCATATGCTGCTGGCCTGAAGACACAGGAGTCTGTTAGGAGCCTAAGGCACGTACTCCAAGAATTCCTTCTCCACTGGCCCTCCAAGGACTTCTCCTGTCTCCACAAAGCTTGTTCTTCCGCCAGCCACCAAAGGAGAAATGTGCCAGTATTGCAAGGAAAGCCACGGAGGGTGACTTTGGAGCTGAAACAAGTAGCATGATACCAGCACAGTTTCATGACAAGGACACTCAGATGGACTATATATTTCACTTCTCAAGACTTCATTGTAAATAAACACTTTTAAAAATTCTTAGAGCACATATGGAACTTTAAAATCATTGTAGTAAACTGTCTCTAAAAGTAGGACTAAATGCTTTGCCTAAGACTATAAAAATGTAAGCTTTACAGTCTTAGATGTAAAATTTACAGTATTAAATTTGACAATAAATCCAAATAAGTTTGGATCCAGTTTTTGACTGTTAGACTTTGAGAAAAGTAATTAACATTTATGGATGTCTGTTTTTTCCTTAAGAAAGCAAAAGCAGGATTTCCTTATATATTACCTCATCTATTTCCTATGGCATTTGTATGAGATGATGATGTCAGCGTGCTTAGAATGCAACAGGCACACACAGTATTCATAATGCTTATTTCTAGGTTATTGATACACTATCATTTATCGTTGAGCTACTCATTTCATTAAAGTCTTAAATAGGTAAGATGAGGAATAATAAAGCTACAAACATGCTGGGAAGGAAATTAGTTACATAAAAGTAGCACAAGTCAAGCCATCTCAGAAAAGTCCCCAACATATTTACAACAAGGGCAGGGGGACATTGTTCAGAAGTGTCTCTCTGAGCAAGCTCAGTGTTTCTTATTCATATATATGAAGCCAACAAATAAATAATATATGAAAATTTATCCATCCCTGAAGAGTTCATCTACTGCTAAATGAAGAGTTTCTAGTGACAATCAAGTATAATCTATTTCAAATATATATATTTTATGATGCTTATTGTGTTTGGCTTGTTATAAATAGCATGAGCAGTCATTCTTGAATATTGTGGGAAATTGGTTCCATGAATCCTCCAAAATGCTAAGATCCATATGTTCCAGTCTGTCACATAAAACAGCATGGAATCTATGTGTAACCTATGCACTTTATCCTACCTCTTCGAATCATCTACCACTGATAATATCTGCTAAAATGCTGTGTATAATTCATGAGGTATTTGGTAGGATATGAATTCCTAACATGATATTTATAAAGCATTAGGTATTGAGTAGGTATTATAATAGTGGCTAAAATGTCATGCAAATAGTTCCTCTAATGTATTGTTTAGGAAATAATTACATTTCAGGACAGACGCAAGTTTTTTGAGGAATATTTTGATCCATGCCTAGTTGAATATGTAGATGTAGAATCCACAGAAAAAGGTCAACTGTGTGGGATTTTTCTTATGAAAAATGGAGAAATTTAAAGAACATAAAAATCACTGATGTTCCTGCAAAGCCAGAAACACAGATTTGCTCCTTTCTAGTTTCTCTTCTGTACATGTACGTGTATCAAAGCATGTGGAAATTTACATTTTTTGAAATCAGTGCTCCTTTGTCTAATTTTATATTCTAGTTTCTAAATTCACTAAAATTCATTTGCATCTTATTTACCTAAGGTATAATTTAGGTAGACTAAAATGCAAAACACAACTATACTTTTACATCAATTTGATCTCCATCTAAGTCATGTTCAGTGTCCCAGATGTTCTCTAGTGCTCATTAGTGTTTAATATCAGTTAATCACCTTAAATTTGAGTAACCATAAAATAATTTTCATCATATATGTTAGTTTTGCTTACTGTATTACTTCATACATCTCAGGCATCCCATATATATTCTTTGGTATTCTATTCCTTTTATTCATCATGTGTTCAAGATTCACCCATGGTGATGAATGTTGTTTGTATCAGACGGCTTTTACTTTTTCATTGCTGAGTAATATTCTGCTGTGTGAATAAGAACAATTAATCCATGCTCTCTCATAGTTAAGTGATAGCTGGGCTATTCATAGTTGGAGGCTATTAAGAATACCAATGTTATAAAAACCATATTATATAGGCCATTATGAACATACAGGTCCACTACTTTGAATAAATACCTGGGAATAGACATGAGGAAAATCACTGATGAAGCATCTAAGAAAACACCAAGTGGTGTTTTGATCACTTTACACACTAATCAGAAATATGAGCGATTTCAGATTCTTCACATCTTCAACATAATTTGTAATCACTGACATCTTAATTTTAATCATTCTAGTGGCTATGTGTCATATTGCATTTTAGTTTTAATTAACTTTTCCTCATGATGATGTTGAATATTTTTCCTATATGTTTCAAATATATTTAAAACTTTTATAAAGTGCATCTGTTTAACTATTTATTTCACTTTACTTTTGTTTGTTTTTGCTGGGGCTTGAACTTGCCAGGCAGGCACTGTGCCTCTCAGCTACATCCCCAGCCCTGTTTATTCCACTTTTAATTGTCTTTTTATTATCTTGTCCATATTCTTTACATATTAAAGGCATATGTCCACTGTCAGTTTATATGCTGTGAATGTTTCCCTCTAGCTGAAGGCTTTCTTTCTTTGTTTCTATTGATACAATTTCATGAGAAGCATTTGTTAAATTTATCAAATCTAATTTATCATTTTTTTTGTTTGTTTGAGACAGGATCTCGCTTTGTAGTTCAGGCTGGCTCCGAGCTCACTATGTAGCCCAGGCAAGCCTCGAACTCAGCAATCCGCCTGTCTCTGCCTCCCGAGTGCTGGGATTACAGGCATGGGCCACCACGCCTGGCTCATATTATTTTATTTTATGGCTAGAACACTCCATAATGTCTAAAAATTCATTCTTATTTTGGATTGCAAAGTTATTCTCTAGAAATGTTATGGTTTCAGGGGTTTTTGTGTACATCTGGAATCCATCTTCAGTTAAGTCATGTATCCAGCATAAAATAAAACATAAGACCTTTTATTTCTACCTGTATATTCTTTGAAACAATTTTTCTTTCTGTGTAGAATGGCTTTAATGCTCTTCTCAAAATAGTTTCACCATAAAAACATGGGCCGATTTCTCAACACTCTACTCCGGTGTCTGTTATTTTTTATTCTCTCACCAATATGACATTGTCTTGACTGTTGTGCTTTGTTATACTTATGATCGTGTACAGCGTGCCTTCCAAGTCTGGTCTTTTTTTCTAGATTATGGTGATGTGTATGAACACTGTGTTCCATATGTTTTGAGAATGTGCTTATCAGTATTTCAGGAAAATAAGAAATTTTGCTACTGTTTTGCTTGCAGTGTTACTAATTCTATGGTTTAATTTGAGGAGAACTTATCTAAAAATATCACCCTCCAATATTTAACATGCCATATACTTTCATGAATATAATATCCCATAAATTTGCCTCATAACTGCTTTTAGTTTTTGCTGTTAACAGGATTCATATATTTCATTATATTGAGTGTATTATATGCTTTCATTTTTTTTTTTTGAGGCAGGGTCTCGCTTTTGTAGTCCAGGCTAGCGCTGAGCGCACTATGTATCCCAGGCAAGCCTCGAACTCAGCAATCCTCCTGTCTCTGCCTCTCGAGTGCTGGGATTACAGGCGTGAGCCACCATGCCCGGCGAGGCTTTCATATTTTAATAGACATTTTATTACATTTTAAAGTTACAGGAAAATTGAGCAGATGATACAGAGATTTCCCATAACCCTAATGCCTCCACACATGCATAGCTTTTGAGGTCTTCAAATCTAATGTTACAATCATATATTCTGTTACCACTGATCAGTCTATGCTGACACATCCAATCATCCAAAATCCATAATCTCCATCGGTTTTCACTCTTGGTGTTATAGTTTCTGCAGATTCAAACAAGTGCGTAGTGCCATGTTCATCACTACAGGCCCACACAGAGGAGTTGGCTGCCCTGAAAGTCTGCAGTACTTTCAACGGGGCAGGCACATGCCTGTTTGCTCTCCAGTGCCATATTCATTTCCAGGTGATCACTGTATTGAATTCAAGGTGACAGCCCAGAGTGTCATGGATTCCTGTCGCCAGTCTTTCCCTTGCAGATCTCATTGCAGTGCATGGGAGAGATATACATTCTCTGTGGGAAATCTTTGATGAATTTCTGTGGGTTTCTTTGTTCCTGAGAGTTATAGCCATTTTTAGTGTTACACCAGCCCAAACCCTGATCTTGATAATTTCGAGGTCAGCAGTTTGCATTTTACCTGTGTCTTCGTTGGTAGCATCCTCCTGCCTCCAAGGTGCTAAACAAATGCACTAGTGGTCCCTGTCAGAGGAGGGTTTGACGCCTTTTACGTCTGAGATCATTAGTTTTTTTTTTTAAACCTCTATTTTTGGATGAACTTAAAAGGTATTGTTATTTTTTTACAAGATCCAGCTTGTCATTATTGCAAGAATATGTTCTCTTGTACCTTCTTGCATCTTTATGAGGTACCTGAAGTTTCATCGATATTTTACTGTGAACATTTTCTTATGTTGGTAAACATTTTTCTGAAAACATTTTTCAATTTCTCTTTTTTCTATAAATGTATATTAATTTTTATAGTTATAAATTGGTCAGTATTTACCCCTATGAAATGTTCAGTTTGTCTTTTTAAAAATCAGTTTGATATTCATGTATTTCTTTGTCTCACTCCAAATTTAAATATCAATATACATTGAAACAATGAGACATTATATTTACCTATCAAAATTTTAAAAATATCAAAATGTTTGACAGTCTGCCACAGATAGAATGATAGATGGGTAATATGTAACTGTACTTTTGCCATCAGGAGGGAAACTTGGAAATAGCTATCATGTTTATGCAAGGACTCTTAATATTTAGAAAGCATAAGTTTGAGGTTCACATTCATCTTCATAATAGAAAATTTCTGAATGAAACCCCAAAAAGGAGACCAGCTGAGAGAAATGTACTATATTCATGTAATAAATATTAACCAGACTTTTAATCTGAGATGGAAAAAGATTGACAATATTCTTCAGTTTACAAAAGTCAAATGTAGGTGGCAGGTACCAAAAGATAGGTAGAAGGAATAAGTTCTGGTGTTTCACAGCATAGTGGGGTATACATGTGAAAATTTGAAGAATATATGTATCCTTACAAATTCCTGTGACTGTTTCTTATACTTATCTATCATAATTAGAGGTTAAATATTTCATTAGTTCGGGATGTATTTTGATCTAAAGTATAATACGGATGTTCAAAATATTCTTCCATTTATTTAGTTGGTTGCTGGGGTATTTCTTCTCTTTTTTATTAAAAACTGTGGTTTGATTCCAAATGCTTATCTTTATGTCTTTAAAGATATCAAAGTTTCTACTAATGTCTCTGCATTTAAATTAATATATCTCTATGAGATGTAATTTGATGGGTATGTTGTAAGATTTCTTATAGATAGAACAAAAATATCTGAAAATCACAGTATAAGGGAGGAGAAGATTATGTGGGTCCAGAATTTTAGGGGGTTCAGTCCATATAGGTGGCTTTAAAATAGAAATGTCCTGATGGAAGGGCATGGCAGAGGAATATTACTTAGTCACACAGCTGCCAGGAGGCATACAAAGAAAAGGTATGCCCCAGGGGCAACAACACACCCTCCCTGGTCACACTGGAAGTGACACACCTGTTCCTACTTGACCCTACCTCATAACAACACGTTCTGCTCTGAACTCACAGATGAATTAATATGCTAATGAGTATAATATTCCCATGATCCAATCACCTTCCAAAACCTCACCTCTGACATGTGAGACGTTTGGGGAACATTTGATCTAAACCAGGTTGTTGTGCCTGGTGAGCACTATGGATATATCAAGTGCTTTATCTTGCTTTTTCTTCTTACTGATTTTTTACTCTGTGTTTATACTTCTGATGTAATTGAAATTTTGACCACCTCCTTAAAGTTCTTTCTCTGATCATTCAACTAAAGACTTTGCTTTCTTTCTCACACTACTGTTTTTTTCTTTTTCAAAAACCATCCCATTTCATGCATATCTGTGTGTGCTTAATAAGGTAATTGGATATTTTGTTGGCCCTGTACATACTGTCCCTAACACCATTCATGACACAAAGGCGTTCAATAAAATATCTCATGATTTATTAATCCAATGAATATGTGATCATCAAACAAGAAAATATTCAATTTGATTTTATTTCTCTGCTTGTCTCTACTCAAAAGCAATGTCATAGGAATTATTTTAATGTGAGGTGAAAGCTCTTAGTCATTACATTATTAATAGAATGATATAATGTGATAAGGTTCCAAATACTAAAAATGAATTTTCACATACACTTAAAATGTTTTTATTTTTGACTGTATTTATAGTAATTGATAGTAATTATAGTTATTGATTCATTCAAACAACGTATTATATACCTTTCCCATGCCTCTATTCCCAAATTTTAACTATCTTTTGTAGGCCTGCATATATATTTTAGTTTCTTCTTCAGAAAAGACACATTAATCATTTTATCTGAGAATAACTTATATCGATATATTGCAAAATATACCTCCATAATCTTCATGTATATATGTAATCCAAGTTTGACTATAAATAAAATTCTCCGTTCACATATGCATCTGTTATATAAACACACAAAACAGTCCACAATATTGGATTGTATTGTAGTACATAATATCTCAGTGAATAGTTCTTATTTCTTATTCATAATTTTTATCTTTCAAATTGAGAAATCCATAACTGTATATCCAGTTGTCTTGATGAAACCTTGCTCTTTTTTTTGAATCTCAGATCTTTCTTTAGCTTAAAACTTTGTTCTTTTCTTTTAGGTTTAATTATTTATTTTCCTACTATCTTTCTCTTTCTTCCTTAGAAACATACAGTAGTTGTGTTTCTTTGATCGTATCTCTGTCCTTCATATCTACCATTGTGTAGGTCATCTTTTTCATCTCTGATTTTGCTTGTGGAAAATGGAAGGTGACTTTTAAACCTTTTTTCCACTTTTTATCTAGTGAATTTAATTGTATATGTCCTTTCTACCACCTCAAATGTTATTTTATTTTTAATTAATTTTACATGATCTTACCACTTATTTTCTCTTCGTTTCCCGTTCTTGTATTTCATCCAGTTCTCTTTTTTGAAACTCCTACTCCAGATTCAGAGAGGCTTCTCCTCCTAAATCTTTTTAAGGCTGGCAAGATTTATATCTAAAATTTTCAGCTATTTCACAATTTATGCCTTTTCAGTTTAAATGTATTTTAAATGTATTAATCCATAAAACATGTAAACATATATATTCCTGAGATATCGTATAATGGTTTTGTTTTTTTTTTTGAGACAGGGTCTCGCTTTGTAGTTCAGGCTGGCTCTGAGCTCACTATGTAGCCCAGACAAGCCTTGAACTCAGCAATCCTCCTGCCTCTGCCTCCTGAGTGCTGGGATTACAGGCGTGAACCACCACGCCCGGCTATAATGTTTTATCATATATACATTGTGAAGTTTTTTAATAGATGATAGATAGATAGATAGATAGATAGATAGATAGATAGATAGATAGATAGATAGATAGATAGATTAGATAGATAGTTAATGTACAGGTACAAATTCTCAATGAGGAATGTGATCATAATGTATTCCTAAAATGGAATGATAAATTCAAATTATTTAAATATATTATCAAATGTTCATCCATTCTTTATGATTAACACTTTTTAAATTTTTTTTTTTTTGAGACAGGGTCTTGCTTTGTAGTTCAGGCTGGCTCTGAGCTCACTATGTAGCCCAGGCAAGCCTCGAACTCAGCAATCCTCCTGCCTCTGCCTCCTGAGTGCTGGGATTACAGGTGTGAGCCACCACGCCTGGTACTGTGGTATGTGGTATTGATTGCTGGTGGGCGTGAGTCTCCATGCCCAGAATTGTATGTGGTTACAGGGGATCGAACTCAGGGCCTTGCGCTTGTGAGGCAGGAGCTGGAACCACTGAGCTAACCCTCAGGCCAACACTTTTTAAATTCTTTTTCCTATCTCTCTGAAAAGTGCAGTTCATTACTGGTTATTATTGTCACTGTGCCATGTAACACCAGCCACAACTTCTTGCCCCTGTCTGTTACCCAATACTCACTGACAAACCTTCCCCTCCATTCCTCCCTCTCTACTTAGCCTCTGGTAGCCACCATTCTACTCTAAACTTCCATGAGGTTCTTATTTGGGAGTTGTCAGGTATTTCTGACTAAATTATTGCTAAAATCTGCCTATCAGTTTACCTCACCAAGTCAGCTTCCCTTACCTCTATCTGGTGATGTCTCTTTATGACATCTTTATTTTCTTGTATTGGGTTAAGATTGGTTCAGGCCTGGCCTTTCCTTTAGATAGAGTGCATGAATTTTTCTTATCCTGCTATCACTAATTACTTGTACACTGTAATTTTCCCATACATGTATTTTGAACTGCACCTCAACTGAGTTGTTTTAATTTTTGAGACCCTGAAAATACATTAATAGAAGTTAGGATTTATACACCATAGCTTACCAACCTAACTTGGGCTATAACAGACCTTGTGCACCGTGCAGTGGAAGGTATGGGAGCTCTACCACGTGCGTGTAGCATAGTACCTTGACAGGCTGATAACACCCTCCCCCTGCTGTCCTGAGAGACATGGTGTCCATAGAGAGACACAGAACGAGAGGGGGAAGGGTACGAATGCATCAGGGTTGATCATAGCTTGGGAGGGTCTGGAGATCTGTCACTTGAATGTGAAGGAAATGCACCTCACTTAGGTCATAGCAGTATCACACTACGGGATGGTGGAGTTACTCAAAGACTTTCTGTTATGTGAGAAAACTATTTGTTTCCTTCTGATTCAGAGGATGTTGTATGCAGTAGTCATCCAAAGTGTGATTCATATTTGTAGATTTCAGTAGTTACCACTTTTAGAATTTTGTATAAACCACAACATATTTTCTTAGTCCTATTTTTCCACTTCTATATATTCTTGGTGCTCTTTGTATTCACCCCCCCCACACACACACACACACACACTTGTTATTTGTGATGTTTTGTTTTGAGTTTTTCATTGTTTTGACTGAAAGTTAATAAAATCCTATCAGAAATGTGGACACAGTTCTCTCCACTGTTCTAGAACCAAGAAGTCCCCACATGATAATTTCTCTTTATTTTTTCTGACTCAAATTTCTCAGAATGCCTAGAGTTTGTTGCTCATTTGTTCCACCCTCTTACATGGCTTGCATTGAACCCAGGGAATATTTACAAGAGAGAACATTTTCATTCTCTTCTCTGCATTGTGAATGAGATCATTTAAAACCCTCCTCATGTGCACGCCCAGGGTGAGTCCAGAGGCCGCACTGGGCAGATTAGTCAGGTGCCCCCTCCCTGCACCCACACCGTCCCAGTGCATGCTGTGTGTCGGCTTCGTTATTAATAGTTGCTCTTTCATTCCCTAAAGTTCCCTGCTTGCTCAGTGAATTACCTCATCACTCCACATAAGCCTATGAGGTAGGATTTAAATGAGTCATATATGAATAAAAGCCTCAATGTGATGATATAATTTTAATGGAATTAAACCTGAGCAAGTGAAAGTAATAGTTAATGAAATCCAGCTACAATTCAGTTATTCGTATTTTAATCCTGTTCCAAAAACACATGAATGGGCTATGCCATCTAATTGTCTATGCACCGTCTGAACCTAATTGGCAGGCCAGCTTTTCAAGTGCACTAAATAATAATGTACAGCTTTACTGTTTATATATTTATTCTTTAATTCTACAACTCTCAGAAGGACCACTCTGGCCCAGAGATTACATATCAGACGAAGGGGAAGTAGTTACCTTACCTTTAAATCTCCATTCCTCTCCCCTGTGACATGTCCTCTCACAACTCACCCTGAGGCCATGCACAAGGAGCTGACGTAGTGAGGCCTACACTGTGCTCAGCTTTGGATTACACGTGCAAGAGAGAGTCCCTTTCTAACCTTGTCAGCCAACATGCATAATAGTGGATGGGACTTTGACATTGAGGTTGCGGTACCTAATGTCCCTAATAATGCAAAACTATGGAGTCAGCAGAATTAATTCTGCTGAGCATTTTTATTCTTATTAACTTTCTCTTTAGAAGAGTTACTTGACTTCACTCATCCTCAGTTTTCAGCCAAAAACACGGTGTTAATGCAAACATTTTAGTTTTTTTTTGTGAAATTAAGAAAATAAATGTAAATCACCAATAAAATCTGTGACACAATCCCTTTATAAAGTCTAGTTGTGATTAGGAAGAGGAAATTAGAAGAAGGAGGAGGAGGAGGTGGGAAGAAGAAAGAAGAAGAGGAAGAGGAAGAAGAAGAAGAAAATTACATTGTTTCTCTTGAAGAGTGTTTGATAAATTTTTAACAAACTTTTATTTTAGGGTAATTTTAGCTTTAAAGCAAAACTTAGCAGAAGACACAGGGGTTTCCCATTTACTCCTCCTCACAAAAGGCAACATCCTCATCAATACTCCACCAGACTAGCGGGTTCGCTACATGGATGGGCTTGAACTGACCCATCCTAATCACATGAAGACTCGCTCATTAGGCCTCACTCCTGTTCTATATTCATTCTTTGGCCTGACAAATGGTATAATGAGAGTTGCCCCTATTTCCTGCCATCTTGGAGAACAGTTCACTTGCCCTGAAGTTCTCTGTGGCCCGCCTGTCAATCCCGTTCTCTCCCTTAACTTTTGAAAGCCACCTAGGTTTTTACTGTTTTTATCATTCTTTCGCAGAATGTCACAGAGTTACTACACCTTTTAATATACTTGTCTGGTGTCTTGCTGCCTTCCTTGGCTGGGTATCCATTAAAGTCCATGGTCCATTTTTAAATTTACTTTAATTGACACATAAAGATATAAAAGCATACACATTAATTTGGTACCATATAATATTTTGATGCATATATAGGTTGTGCAATGTTTAAATGATGTTAAATATATCTATCTCTTCAATCATCTAACACTTCCTTCCTGTGAAAACTCCAAGTCCTGTCTTGTTTCTCTGCAATGTATGATGCATTACCATTGGCTATCGTCACACTACTGGCGAGCACCACACCCTACCTCATTTCAGCCCAGTGCTCACGGATCAAACTCCTCCATCCATTCCTCATCACATCTCTCCCTAACCTCGGGTAACTTGCAACACACTCTTACCTTAAATGAGCTCAACTTTTAAATATTCCACCTTTGTTCTTGTCTTTTGGTGCCTGACTCATTTGTCTTAATACAATGATTCACTTCTACCTAGTTTATGACAAATGACAGAGTTTCATTCATTTTGTGGTCAATAGCATTCCACTGTATTTATGTACCACATTTGCTTTATCTGTTCAACAGCTGATGGGCACTTAGGTTTTTCCTTGTCTTGCCTATTGTGAATAATGTTGCAAAACTGTGGGCGTGCAAATGTCTCTTCTACACACCTATTTCATTTCCTGAAATGCAGTATAGGGATTCTTGGATCCTACAGCAGTTCTACTTTTAAGTTTCTGAGGAACCTCCCTACTGTTCTCTACAATCTCTGTACTAATTTACTTTCCCAGAAACAGTATGGAATTGTTTCTTTTTTCTCCATCTCCCTGCTAACTGGGCCATTTCTTAAACTCATTGCTTGTTTTCCTTATTGCCGAATTCTGAGATTAATTTGTATGTTGTTGGTAATAGCTCTTTATCAGATGTCTCTTGCATTTTTTTTTCACTTAGATTATGGCTTTTCTATTTTTATGCTTTTGCCATACCCTTTTATAGAGAGCAGAAGCAAACTGGAAGAATGGGGTGGTGGTAGTCATCACTTAGGTACCAGCCACACAGACACAAAGTAATACAAGTGTGGTCCATCAGCATCATGTGCAAAGCAACATGGCTTTTAATGGATTACAGGTATATGATTAAGCATCACATTGTTGCAAAAGACCAAATAAGCACTATTCAATATGCAATGTAAAATAGCCAAAGTGAATCTATTTCTTAGCTATTTTTCAACTTACTCAATTTGTCTTTTGCTGTCTCTGATCTGTTAAATCTTTTTTGTTTGTTTTTTGTTTTTTTTCTGTACTGAGGATCAAATTCAGGACCTTGAGGTTACAAAGCAGGTACAGAACCACTGTGCTAAATCCCTAGACCAATATCATATTTTTCTTTTTTCATGTTTTCTGATATATTTTAACTACTGGAATATCCATTTCTTTCTTAAACTGCTATTTCAATTTTCTCATTAAAGTTTTGATATTTTGTCATTTATTACATTTATCTTTTATGGTTTCATTATCATGTATGGTTCTCACAACTTCATTATCTGCTACTTCAAATATCCCTAATACCTGTTTCCACGTTGTCAAGACGAAGTCCTATCTCTGCATACTCAGCATTTTTACCACTGAAAGTCAATCACTGTGTATTCAGAAACAAAGCTTAAACAGCTTCAGATAATGCTTTCTTTATTAGAGTGGGTCGAGCTTTTCTCTCTGTAGCAACTAAAATAGAGAGGAAGGAGGAGCTGACCACTTTCATTTATGATTTCGCTGAAAATCTATAAGATCCTTTTCCTCGTAACACTGAGGAATCGTTGTGTGTACAGAAATCACTGCTCAGCTTTAAGATGTTTATTTGATACACCTGGCCTCAATCTGAGTGACGATTGAGAATTCGGCAGGTGTCTTGAAGATGGCGTTGGTAATGTTTGCATCCACTCACGGGAGTTGCCAGTTTTATTATCGTAAATCTGGTTAAGTACCAAAATTTCTGCTGGTGTATTTGCAGCCCATGTGCCAGGAGCCAATATCGAATTCTCGGCCTGTGGCTAAACCCAGTCTGCCAAGCACTGCCAGGGACAAAGCCATTTTTGCTGATCATTTTAGAGCCACCACTTCCATTTGAGAGCTTCACTGTTACATATCCTCATGGATACTTGTGTGCTAAGCATCATGAAAATACAAACCACTCCCTCTAAATTAATACTGTAGGTGCTTTCAGTTGTATCTTGAAATGGTGTGAAATTTTAGAATTTAGTGAGTATCTTGAGAAATTAGAATAATTGAGGTCATTTATTTATTTATTTATTTATTAGGGGGGCTACCAGTCTTTTTTTTAAAACAGTGTCTCACTCTAATTCATACTGGTCTTGAACTCGCAGTGATTCTCCTGCCTCAGCCTCCAGAGTGCTGAGATTATTAAGAAGCAAAACCAGGTTTCCCTGAGCTACACCACAACCTTTCTTGTCTTTTAATGACAGGCTGGGTTTAAAATGCACACACTGGCCTGGAGCCTGTAATCCTCCTTCCTCACCTCCGGAGTAGTTGCAAACATAGGCATTTTTCTCCGTGGGGCATTGTCTTGATACTAGTTACCCTGTTCCCCGAGAACACCTCATAGCAGCTGCAGTTGAGCGCAACACAAGTTTTCATGAATGGAGACGAAGCACTCTGAAGATCAAAGCAGGTGTATAATCTGAATGCGGAGTAGGATTTTCCTTTTGAACCCTAAGGTCTTTGATGAGTAATCACCTTAGAGTTCCTTTTACCTGTGTATTTTCCTGTGTGTCACCGAAAGATCCAGCCATCTACCTTGTTTTCACAGCAATGCTGTGGTAAGAGATTACATTGGTATTTGATAAAAGTTCAGCATCTACACCCATGGAAATGATAGGTAGTCATGACCTAGGTGCTGATGTTGCCCTTGCTGTCTAACTTTACAAACTAAAATGACTGAACATTGTATGGCCTCCTTCATTTGGCCCTCTCTTCAACATCTCTCTCTCCTCAGTTCTACCTATTTCATACTGTTTCTCAAATACAACAAACTATGTGAAAACTAATTGGCTTCATAATGGAACATTTTGTGCTGGACCTTAGATTAACTATTGAGTGCTATTATAGATCTAACATTTATTACTTTGACTACATTACTGATTATTTTATGTTTCACTGAAATTTTTCCTATCCATTAATTATTGTAATGTTAAATTATCTGTCTTAAAAGTCTTAAAAACATTGGAAAACTCATAAGACAACGTATAAGATATTTAGCTCTTGTATATGTAATACAAGTACATTTTCTTCCTGAAAAGCTAGAACAGAAAGTTTGAAGAAAGATTTTCTTGAGTGGAATTTAAAGAAACAGGTGAAGAGACATTACATGACAAGAGAAGGCAGACAGTTTGAACAGAGAGAAAATGAAGAAGCCGGAAGTTAGGTCCCTCGTGATCATTCATTTGCACCCCAAAGGGCAGAGCCACTTTGAAAGCTGCTAGTGACTATGACTACGTCCAAGCACGAGAATAGAGTCAGTTTCGTTTGTATGAAAGTATCAACCTCATAATTTAAACTGCTAGAATTTTAAGACTACTGCCATTTTTATACACACACCTACAAAAATGATAGCAATTTATATGTACTACATTAGAGAAATAACTGTTACTATAATTACTTTATGTCTATTATCTCATTTCATCTGCACAACAACCACTTGAAATTGATAAACCTTGTTCCACTTAGTCACAGATCGGCGAGCTACGGGTCGGTTGAAACTTTCCTGGGTCACACAGGGCAGCTGCTGTTAAAGCTGTGTCATACCCTCAGCTATACCGGCTTGGCCAGGGAACTTTATTCTGCAAGATGGAAACGTTGTGTGATGTACTGTTTAGCACACAGTCTCTAGTCATGAACTGAATGCTGAAATGTGCTTCATGCGGCTGAATAAGTTAATTTTAAATTTCATGTAATTATCATCAATTAAAACTGAAGCTGTCAGGGCCAGAGATTTAGCTCAGAGTTTCCGGTGCCTGCCTTGCAAGCGCAAGGTCCTGAGTTCGATCCCCGGTAACCACATACAACAATGCTGGGCGTGGTGACTCACGCCCACCAGCAATCAACCAGCAATCAGCACCACATTCCACAGTGCCGGGCGTGGTGGCTCAAGCCTGTAATCCCAGCACTGGGAGGCAGAGACAGGAGGATTGCTGAGTTCGAGGCTTGCCTGGGCTACATAGTGAGCTCAGGGCCAGCCTGAACTACAAAGCGAGACCCTGTCTAAAAAAAAAAAAAAAACTGAAGCGGTCACATGTGCCTCACAGTTCCCTCAAGGATGGCATCACTGTCCAGTAGTGGCGGGCAGCTCCTGGCCCTGAGAAGCCCAGGGTATTCAGAAAAATCACTTCAGAGACATGCTTTTAGCACTAATAAGCTGTAATATCAACTGCTGACCTACTTTATGTTTTTTTATTTTGCTTTGTTTCGTTTTTTTTAAGACAGGATCTTGCTTTTAGTTTAGTAGTTTAGGCTGGCTCTGAGCTCACTGTGTAGCCCAAGCAAGCCTCTAACTCACAGCAATCTTCCTGCCTCTGCCTCCCAAGTGTTGGGATTACAGGCGTGAGGCACCATACCCAGCACTGTGCTATGTGGTACTGATTGCTGGTGGGCATGAGTCACCACACCTGGTATTGTATGTGGTTACCAGGGATTGAACCAGGGACCTTGCGCTTGCCAGACATGGCCTACTTTTTAATAGAAACAAATCCTATACATGGAATAAGTTTCTACTAATATTTATTTGCAAATAATGTATTGTAATTGTAAATATTTTGTATGACATAGAGTACTTAAGTGAGGTGTTTTCCTCAGTTGAAGGGCAGCTTATTTTTTCTTTGAGTTTGTTGTGCAGCCAGCCAGAAACCCACAGAACCCTGCACTGAAAACAAGAATAGAAAGGGAGGGAGAGGTGATCGCTTTGTCTGCACCGAGAAGGCGTTGGATGTTGGAGCATGGAGCACACCTAGGAATTCGGGTTGAGTTGCTTCTGCAGCAGGCCGGCAGGTGTGCCGAGTCAGCCGTGGGACAACAAAGGACATTTGGTACATTTGGAACCTGTCGGGTCTTCCTTGGGCTGACGATTTAGAGTTGCTAATCATGAACAGGAATCTGAAGGTACGTATGTTCTTTATCTGCTCTAGAAAGTTCTCCAACTTCTCTCCTATGGTCTTTTCAACCAACAGAAGGCTTCCTCCACTCACATATCACTAAACTATGCCAGCTATTCTTTGCTTTTAGTGAGGCCTAAAAAAGAAAACTCATGTTTTACATATCTAAAACCATTTTGTGAAACAATTGTTTCCCCTAAGAACCCATGTTAATTATTCTACCGGAATAAATTGGAACTATGCCTCCTTGCTTTCTATCTATATTCTTGACACTTAAAAGATTGAAATTATTTTAAAAGTGCCAGTAATTCAAAAACTTTATCCCTCCATTTCCTCTTTGGTGCTGGTTGTGTTTTATACTTTGGTCAGAAGTTCAGAGTCAGCCTGGGAGTCAAAGCTGTGCAGGAGTCTGACTGACTACACGTGTGTGAAGGCCACACCCACATCACCCGGACAGTGTGAGGAAGAGCGCCCTGCAAGGCACATTTCTCAAAAGAGTGCTTGGCTCAGGCTCCACCTATACAGAGCTCAGTTCCTAAAAATAGGTGCTAAGTTGCATCCTTCAGACTCACCGCTAAAATAAATTCAGCCGTCCCATCTACTTGCTGAATAGACCTGACTGTGGAGCTGGCCTCCACGCCACTGGTTGCTTCAGGGGACTGGGAAACTTGCTGGACAGGAAACAAGGGAGGAAGCAACTGAGTGAAGAGTATAGAGCCGTAGGACATTTCCGTGAACTTGGGGTTAAACCTGTTCTGAAAGGTATGTGGAATCCCGTCACTGATACATGTGCTCTTGCTAACCAGTGAAGATCAGTGGAGACATAGGTCCAACTCTAATTGTGATAAAAGAAAATATTCAGTTGGATTTTGTTTTAATGATAATTTTTATCATTGCTCTATATTATGTAATGTAAGCCTTCCTATACTGAACTCTGCAAAAAAAAGCATTTATCATCCTTAATATTGAAGAATAACAAGCCCAATTCAATGAACAGTCAGGAGTTAAAATTATGCAACTTATAGCTAACTGGAAAAAAATCAGTTTTCTATGATGTACATAAATAGAATGAGTACATTAGGAAATATAAACAGTATTTCTTGGAATGTGTTGAGGAAAAGGAAGAGTTTGAAACATTTTCAACTGTTGCAGCTTGCCCAGAGAAATGTAGGCAAATTATTCTTTTCCAGTTTTAGTCTGACTCTGGAGCACTTGCTCCAGCCATGAGCTCATCCCCGGGGGAAGTTTTACTGGAGTACAGATTAAAGAATCAGGTTCTTACATCTTTTGCAGAATGAAGAAAAGCACTGCCAGTTGGTTCTGCCAGCCCTAATTATAGTAACTACAAACTTAAATAGAGAAGACTGAGATTGTACTTTAAAGGTATCCTGCCCTGTATACGGTTTCAAATGGATTTTTTTCTGTCTTCGATTGGCTGTGGACACCTTAATTTGATCTTGTCGCACCTTAAGTGTTGAGATGTTAAGACACTGAAGTGATTTGGGAGAGACATTGTAACAGAATTTCCTAGGACGCCATCTAAAAGCAAGGGCACCAAGATTACATAATACAGGGTTTAAATTTAGCCAACTGCTGCTGAACTGGAAGATATTTTATTTTTACCAGAGCTCTGTTTGGTCACTGACAAGCTGTAGGTTGTTTGAATTATTTTAAAATTTTATGCACATTGTGCCAAATGGAAGTAAAATATTTACCTCGACTACGTTCAGCACCGTGAGCTTTAATACGAAGGGGCTTCTGTTTAGGACTTTCGGAGAGATCGTTACTGAGTGGCAAAAATGTTGAGGCAGAAATTAGACAGTCCTGCATGTTATGCGTAGATATTTCTCTGCTCCTCTGCTTACTCTGAATATTTTCTCTTGTTACTATCAACATATAAACCAACAACTAGACCTGTTTTTTTAAAGTCAGCTTTTCAGTTATCTTCTGTATGGCAAAGTGCCAGCTATTTTAGGCATACGTGGTCTAGAGTTGGGACAGAAAGGTTTGTTTTCATTTAGTTTGGGGCATCTTTAAGGTACAGTTTCTCTCAACCACCTGAAAAACAGAAGTAGATATTCTTTAATGATCACGGAGGGCTTTTACTTCAGAATGTGTTTCTGGGAAAATGTCAGGCCCGGCCGCATGTCTCTCAGGATCCCAGAGGAAAGGCATGCTGCTGCTCCTGGGTCTGCCGGGAGGTAAAAAGCCCACAAAGTGCATGGATAATTTACTGATGTTTACAGAGATAACTGCCCACCAGGCAATCTGTTGGAACCTTCTGTCTCTTAACACTTGTCACATTTCAACATTCCTGTGTACAAGTATTCTGCAAGGCCATAGTTAGATAGCACAGAGTCATATCTAGATTTAGAAATTGACAAACCAGGTTAGGCACTTCATAAATCTGGCAATGTCATTCCAAGATGTTTGATTGACCAATCCGTGGGGCACAGAGCTTCCTTGGCATTAAGTTGTCCTTTTTATTTGCTTTCCACCCCATCTTTTGGGAGTATACAACCTACACTTTCAAAAGTAATCAAAAGGTAATTTGTTTTTTCCTCTTTCTGATACACACACTGATTCATGCAAATCACAATTTCAGCCCTTGAGGAGTGGTGACTTCACCCTTACTCAGGAATGGTTCTCTTATAACTGGGCTATTCCACAAAGGTGCACAGTCTTTAGGCAACTTTGTGGGATTTTGCGTTCATTCCTTGATAATACCTCTGACATCGAATGACGTATCTTTTCCAAAAATAAGCAGTTCCCCTGTTTGCCTTATCTCTTCCATCTTCAGGAAGATGGAATTGACTTTAGGATGACTCACATTTTTGTTGCTTTTGTTATCATCATGGAGTCAGAAACTCACCAAGACCTCTCACTCAGGGAATTTTTTACAACTCAAGCTATAGCTCCTCCCCCTTCCTCAGGCTGGATGGAGAGTTCTAATCCACTCATCTCTGTTGGTTTTTCTGCCACCAGACGCCCATTCTGAATCTACCTCCCAACTCTTCACCTCTCCCCACCCCTAGATGTCGCCAGTCACACCAATAGAATACATGGGACACCCTCAGGCAGGGAGCCCCAGGAACTGCCCCAGGAACTGGGGAGGACCAAATATTTGTTTAATAATCTTTGAAAAACCACCTATAAATCCAGATTAAAAAATTTCATATTGCTTGTTTTCTTAATCATTGAAATTTACCTCTTGCAAATTTAACTAACCTGAGAATATTTCAATTTGTATAACATAATCAGTAAAAGCATAAGCACCAACAACAATTAGGTAATGAAAAGAGGAAAGAGTTTGTTTTCTTAAAACAAAATCAACAGATTCAATCAGCTATTTTGTTTTTAGTTATGATACATCAAAAGCCTGTGGGTATATATTTAATGATTCTTAGGATTCTGTAGTACTAAATAATGGTTTGAAATCTGGCAGCACAGTACTTAATCCCAATTCCTGGTGGATCAGTCTGCTTTTTTAAAATACAAAATACTACCATGGGTTACAGAAATTTATCGCATAGATAACATGAAGAACACTAGTACCTAATTGGTTTAACTTCTTTGAGCTCTAGATTAAGTAAATAGAGGCAGTGAGATGGCTCTTAACTTACATAAATTTTGAATGCAGACAGGCAAAACTAACTCTGCGGGCTTCTCTGTCGGTGCCACATGCCACTCTGCAAGTCTTCCTGCCATGCTGGTCCCACCCCACCCCAACAACTTGGGGTACAGTGTGAGCTACATCTTGATGAATCTTAGTTTTCCAATAGCAGTCTTTTGTTGCTTTTTATTTTGCTAATCATGTTTCTCTTAAAATAAGGGCAAATTATGTGAAAGGAAACATGACCCTATAGTCTATTATAATTCAAAAAGTAGTGATTGACTCATTTCTATTTTTACTAAACACTTGCATTCATCTTCCTTGTCAGATGTGAGCTCCCTGGCCCGATAATCCCACTGTCTTATCACTGGATGCCTGATTGTCCACTGATGTTTTTGGCAGGACTTCAAGAAAATCTTTGCCTTTGTATTTTTCTAACTGTATACAAGACAATTAGTGTCTAGAGCCAAGTGTTTTAAATATGTATGATTGTTTAAAAGTAATTAATTTGCAAATTGTTCCAGGCATACATGCGACTTCAATTAAATATAAAGCTAAAGAAGTTAGTTTGGGAAATTTCTGTGGTTTCTCTGTAGTTGGAGTCAATAGAATCTCCTCTCAAGGGCCGGAGGGTTAGCTCAGTGGTTCCGGCGCCTGCCTTGCAAGCGCAAGGTCCTGAGTTCGATCCCCGGTAACCACATATAATGTTGGGTGTGGAGACACGCCCACCAACAATCAACACCGCATACCACAATGTCGGACGTGGTGGCTCACGCCTGTCATCCCAGCACTCGGGAGGCAGAGACAGGAGGATTTCTGAGTTCGCAGTGGCTTGCCTGGGCACCATAGTGAGCTCAGGGCCAGCCTGAACTATGAAGCGAGACCCTGTCTCAAAAGCAAAAAAAAAAAAAAAAAAAAAGAATCTCCTCTCAAAATCTGAAATTATCCTCAGGTGCGCTCCTAAAGAAGTTCACCTCCTAGAAACCAACACAGAAAAGATACTGAAATTTGTGTGTCATGTTAGTTCAACAACACAATTCAACCTTCTAAGTGGTTTTAAATTATGTGCTCAGAACTTTTTATAAATTCAACAAATGTGGACCAAATAAAAAAATGTTTAAATGATTTTGTTTTATTTTTAACTCAAAGGAACTTAAGTGTTTTGAAATAGTTTCCTGGTGAACTTCACATGTGATAACTTCATAGTAGAAATTATAAATTTATCAGTTTAGAAATTATCTCCCTTTCTAAATCCTTCTTCCTTTTAAAAATAATTTCTATGAAAGTATCCCAAAATATTTTGTTTTACCAGAGAGCTATAATGATCTTTGAAATATACAAAGTGCCCTCAGTCTACTAGAATTTTCAAGCTGTTATCTGTTTAAAATGTGGCTCTTCAATGTTAATGGATTTCAATTTTGATAATCAGGGTCATATTTAAAGCATTTTAATTGCACCATAACTTCATGGATGATTTATTGGTATCTCTGTTGGGTTTTCTGTTTGTTCTTAGCCAGTGCTGACATAAGAATTCAGATTTATGTTTTCTAACTAGTAAGCCATTTAGATAAATAATAATAAGTTTGTTAACAACTATAGAGACTAAGTGCTCCAGGGAAACAGTAAAAAAAACTCTTTGTAAAGTTAAGGATTGCCCACTGATTTATCAGATTTTTATGTTGGAGAGTCGGTTTCACCATGAAGTTAGAAAACTCTGGGAAGGGGAAAGGCTAAATCCACTTTGTAGGGTCACAGGCTACCAGTGCAGCTGGAAGCTTGACATAAAGCTGCCCCCACTTTGGCAGCATCCAGAGCCACTCACCGGGGTGCATGTTGGGTGGAAGTCAGCTGTTTTCCTACTAAGATAGCCAGGTGGCCTCGCCAGCTGAGCCTGAAGGGACAGACCAAGGGGTGCACAGAGAAGAGCAACTGGCAGGGTCACTTCTTTCTTCTGTGCCATTCTGGGGTGCTCAGAGTAGAAATAGGACTTCTTTAGGACCCTGACATCTTTAGTAGGAAATATGCTAAGTCCTCTGAGCCCTAGAGGACTCAGAAACATTTATTTTTAGGAATGCAACTTTACTAGTTCATGTCTGCTTTCAGTCACTGACTCACTCTGGAATAGAAATAATTTCAAGATTCATCATTTATCCATCACCCAGAGCTGGACAACAGCCACACTTTTCCCCTGTGAAATTTCAGAGCAATGTGATTTGGGAGACACGTGTTTGTGTCTAATTTGCACCCCTCTGTTTCACAAAGTGTCTAGTCCACTTATTTTACTTGTCAATACAAAGCTAGTATTTATAGTTTCTAATATCCCACCTCTAAATAGAAGCAATAAGTTATTTCCAGCTTCAATTTCTAACTTTTTTTGTTTATTTCACCATTCAACCTGACTGGTCACAGTTTTCGACTATTTGTTATGATGTTATTAACATTTCTTCCAGTTATGCTCAATTATCTTCACATATATACACAAATATATAGTGTGTTCATATACATACATGTGTGTTATTTTTTTCTGTAAACAGTAGCATTATGTTTCCATAGTCTTCATTTCTTTCAAATTCTCAGTCCACTTTGTATACTTTAGGAATGATAAGTAGTCACATGAGAACCACTACCCACAGTAGCATGCATGATACCCATTTTAATTTTCTATGTGATACTGAAGAGAATAGAAAGCCTGACACAGACTTCTGTAAATATTTGTATTAGCAAAATACAAAGCTAAATCTAAGTAACAACAGTAAAATTATCTTTAAGATTATTCTTCTCAGAGAAGAAATATAAGATAGGAGTTCCAGGAACTGGTATGTAAAATTTTATTATTGATAGCATCTTTACATTTAGATCCATCCTTGAAGTTAGAAAATTTTCATGACTGAATATTTCTAGTTTTTGCTCTTGTTAAATCCCATTTTTATGAAGATCTTCTGGAAGGTCCTCCTTGACTGAGATATCATTATTTTTGAAATGTATAAAGTCCCTTTAATCTATCAGAACTATCAAAACCTCATTTCCTAGAGCTAGGGAGGTTACCAACAAATTTCATGTAACACTACACCCGAAAACCAGAAATCCTCTTAGTTTGACCCTAATGAGGTAAACACAGACTTTAGAACAAGTCTGAATTCTGGCTCATAACCTACCTACTGGTTGAGAAAATTAACCACTCCATTTCATTTCCTCATTGGAAAATAGAGATGCTTATAGGACTTGTCTTATAGAATATTTGGAAGTTTAAATAAATTTATATTTGAAAGTGAACTAAACTTTAGTGTTTGACATATAGTGTTACATAAGCTTTTGTTATTAATGTCACCATTTAATATATGATGGTAGTGTAATTAATATTATTCATATTCTCCCAAGAATCCAGATAAAATCGTAAAATACCAATTATTCTGTACACTGAGTGTTCCAAACAACAACACAGTAAAAACTGTTTAAGAGGAAATGGTCTGTCTGACTTAATTGGCTGTTCTGTTGTTAAAGGAACCTTACCTCTCACAAAGTCATTTCTCAGCTCAAATTAAATTTCTGTTCCCTGTGGAATTGCAGAAAAAAATTAAGTGCCTTTTTTTTTTTTTTTTTTCCTGAGACAGGGTCTCGCTTTGTAGTTCAGGCTGGCCCTGAGCTCACTATGTAGCCCAGACAAGCCTCGAACTCAGCAATCCTCCTGTCTCTGCCTCCCGAGTGCTGGGATTACAGGCGTGAGCCACCATGCCTGGCACTGTGGTATGTGGTATTGATGGCTGGTGGGCGTGAGTCACCAAGCCCAGCATTCTATGTGGTTACCGGGATCTAACTCAGGACCTTGCGCTTGCCAGGCAGGTGCCGGAACCACTGAGCTAAATCTCCGGCCAAAGTGCCCTTTTTCTATTATAATTATCCCAGCAATTTGTGAAAATAACCTTTCTGTTACTCTTGGTGTGGTCAGTATTACATCACAAGACCAAAACAACAACAACAACAAAAAAAACACCCTGTAGTCTCCACCATTAACCCTAAAGACTCCAAAGTCTGACACAGCTATTCACAACCATCTTTTGGACCTTGTCACTATTTTGATCTAATCCATGGATTCAAAATATACTCTTTCCTCCAATTTTCTGTTTTAATGAGTTTTCCACTCTTTCTTTTCTTTTTTTTATTGGTACATTTTATTGGAACATTATATATACACATCATAATTACACTTCACATTGAGAATTTGTACCAGTATATGACACAACTGAATTCTCATTTTCCCCCTCCCCTATTCATCCTCCCTCACCCATCTCTATACACACAAGCTTTGTTTCCTCTTTTTAACATCAATTTTTTCTTTCTGAATTATTTACCTCTAAACCCCATTACCCTTTGAATATTTACATTTCACAATATCATTCATGCTTTCTAGAACACATTTATAACTTCATTTTCTCATCAGAGAAAATATATGATATTTGCACATCAATGACCTATTTATTTCACTTTTGAGTGTGTCCTGAAGGTACGTCCATTTGAGTATAAATGATTCAACCTCTTCATTCTTTATGGCAGAGTAATACTACATTTTATTTTTTAAAACCCACATCTTCTTTATCCAATCTAGAGTTGATGGGCATTTGGGTTGTTTCCAAGATTTAACTATCACAAACTGAGCTGCTATAAACATAGGTCCACACATATCACTGTGATAGGAATCTTGTAATTCTTTTGTGTATATCCCCTGCAGGGGAATAGCAGGATCAAACCAGGGACCTCCATCCACCCAGGCAGGTCTGGGTAAACTCCACTCTTTCTTTTCAGTGTTATCCTCCATACATCATACCTACCTTTTTAGCAACCCATGCCTGTAGTTCTTCCACTTCTGTATTCCATCTCTCAGCTCACAGTAGCTGAGTAAAGACAAGAAGAGAACTTTCACTCATGAAGGATTAACTGAGTGGGCTGGCAGATCGGACCACTTAACTTGGGAATATAAATAGAAAAGGCGGGCTGGGGATTTAGTTCAAGAGGTACCGCGCAGACCTTGGAAGCACAAGAGCCTCAGTTCAGTCCCTGGTACTGCAATCATTCAATCAATCAATCAGTCAATCAATCAATTAATAGAAAAGGCAAGAAGGAATATACTAGTTGAAGAGAAAGCAAAACAAAACAAAAAGTCAATAAAAGGTGCAGTGTTTCAGATTCAAGAGGTGAGGCTAAGCCATAAACAAGAAAACAAATCAAAGATCAAAAGTGAGGGGGGCAATACTTGATGGAGTTTGTGATGGACAAAAGCATGTGCTTCATAATGAAGGCCAAGGACTAGTCTTATCTTCTGGGAGGTCATTGCCCCAAATTTCAGGGGTCCTGCTGGGCCAGGCTAATGCCTGCACAGCCTGGGGGCTAGGGTCATCTATGGCGGCACAGCTTCCACTGGCCCATTTGTTCATCTGTCTTTAAACTTTGGGCTAAATTTACACCACCAAGGCCAATTCAGTCTTGACTCAATTTGCTGTTATATTGGTTCCCATTCCTAAACTGTCATATGTTAGTGTGTGTGTATGTGTGTGTATGTGTGCGGATGTATGTGTGTTAGAAAAAAACCTCCTTGTACATATGCTGATACTCAACAATCATTTCACTCACTTTTAATTGACTCCTTACCGCACTTGTCATTATTCCTGACAATTCCAGATGTTCTCTTTTTTTGGTAC
Source organism: Thryonomys swinderianus (assembly GCA_004025085.1). NCBI lineage: Eukaryota > Metazoa > Chordata > Mammalia > Rodentia > Thryonomyidae > Thryonomys > Thryonomys swinderianus. The sequence goes on along the minus strand of PVIC010001999.1, from coordinate 14,922 downwards.
ATTACTCAAAACTTTAAGACGAAAAATAAATCTGAGGGCAATTCAGGAAACCATATGAAATTTGAAAAGTTTTAGCCCCATGAAATTAAGGTTTAGTTACTAGAGAAGTGCACTGGGTGTGGCATGTACAAAACAGCTGATGGAGACTGTATAGTAGGACAAAAAGTGCACACTGAGGACAAGTGAGTGGTTGGACATCGTGAGCTGTGTGCCGTGTGTGTGAAGTCTGCTCACAACAGATGTGTGTCATTCACGCCTGGTCAAAGCTGCTCACCAAGTCCACACTCAGGTTTGAGGTTCTCTAAGGAATGGTGTAGAAAGTGCTATGGAGCATCAGCTTCTTAATTCTTCCTCTTGTGATACTTTCTCTTAGAGCAGCCAAGAGTCAGGTTTGGTGAAGTGTATGACACATTCCTGAGGCCCTGCACTTTTTTTTTTTTCTTTCTTTTTGAGACAGGGTCTCGCTTTGTAGTTCAGGCTGGCCCTGAGCTCACTATGGTGCCCAGGCAAGCCGTTGCGAAATCAGCAATCCTCCTGTCTCTGCCTCCCGAGTGCTGGGATGACAGGCGTGAGCCACCACGTCCAGCATTGTGGTATGCAGTGTTGATTGTTGGTGGGCATGTCTCCACGCCCAGCATTATATGTGGTTACCGAGGATCGAACTCAGGACCTTGCGCTTGCGAGGCAGGCGCCGGAACCACTGAGCTAACCCTCTGGCCCAAGGCCCTGCACTTCTAACGAGTGGGAACGGCCTGAGCCTCACATCTGCTTCCCTTGGCAGGCTTCCCTGACAAGAGTGTGCTGAAAACCCGCTGAGATCCCATAAAACAAGGAGCTAGTGCATCTGATTACGTGGTCCCTAAAGAAAAGTGTGTGTGTGTGTGTGTGTGTGGTGTGTGTGTGTGTTCAAATACGCATGCTGATGCTTGTGTGCTCTGGGTGTACTCAGTTCACTGAACCAGGGAGACGAGTTGTCTTCTGGAGGGAAATGTGATGAGGTGATGAGAACATGAACACAGTTGGATTGTTTTTACTTCTAACCCCTTTCTAACTGAATTCTCCAACTACGTAATATCAGGAGCAGTTCTGGCAGAAATCACACTTGGCAGACAACCCAAAGTTGACTGATTTCACTTTCCAAGCAAACATTCTTGCATGCTTCTAATTTTCACTTGCTCATGTGGTACCCTGCTGAGAATTTGGGAGGATGAGCTGAATTTCATTGCGGGACACTCATAGGTTCACAGGCATTTATTTTTGCTGTCCCCTGGAAGCACTAATCCCAACTCCCACATAACTTCTCTGTATTGTTTAATAAATTCTGTTGCAGAATTTTTAATTTGTTTTCTACTCTTTACAAAAAGACTAGGCAAGAGAAGGTAAGAAAATCTGTCAGCAGGAACCCTGAAAGGATCAACACTGGATCTTAAAATATTAGTTCAAGACACAATTGTTCAATAACTGCTCGGTGGACACAAACTATATATATGCCGTGCTAGATGTTAATTACTTTTGAAGCTGGTCATCTTCATCTAAAACATCAGTTCAAAAGTTTTCAAGCCAGTCGTGGTGACTCACACCTGTCATCCCAGCACTCGGGAGGCAGATGCAGGAGGATTGCTAAGTTTGAGGCTGAATAGTGAGCTCAGGGCCAGCTTGAACTACAAAACAGGACCCTGTCTCAAAAAAAGAAAAAAGTTTTCAATCCAGGTAGCAAATATTTAATAACCAGTTTTACCAACTCTTAAGACAAACTCTGTCACTAATTATCAGAAAAAACACATACATGTAGTTCCTAGAATTGCTTTGTTACTCTCCCCCCCCACACACACACACAGTAAGGGGGACAATAAGGCATTTCAGGACCCTGAAGAGTGGTCATCATCCTTCCCTGGTGACAATGTTTGTGTGTGTGTGTGTGTGTTTCATATTGTAAACTGGTGGATCTATGAAGTGTTTGAAGTTCCAATGAATTTGATTATGCACACTACTAGATTAAGAGTTAAAAAGCTGATGGTGAGTTATTGGCAAGTGACTGATAATCTATAGTTGTAAAGACATCTCTAAAGTGTTTTTTAAATTTTCAAAAAGAAATAGAAAGGTGTTTCTCTTCACAGTTTGAGTTTCTTTCCAGGTCTGTTGTGCTCAGGTCCTAGTGTGAGATCAAATTAGGTTGAAGGGATCACTCAAGACTGTTGGTGCAGAAAAGATCTTAGGACACTGATAGAACCTCTTCGAAGTTGTAAACCATGAGTTTCATGTGAAATTTTACAAAGAAGCCCAAGGTATAATAGATATAATAACTTTGCTATTTACATTTGCCCGCTCACTGCTTCACAATCTTTTCTCCCCTCAACTTCTCTTACACTTGAGTTTAAGTACCATTGGTCTGGGAAAACTTTTGCTTACAAGTGTTAATTAAATTCTTTGTTGTTCACAGATGTTACTGTCCTAATGTACATGGAAAAGAAAAGATTTCATTGTGAATAACATTTAAAGGCTGATATTTATTACTTCATCCCCCTTTAAAACAGGTTAAATAAGCACCATAACATGAGTTCTTCTACTTATGGTGCACTTATGAGTTTAAGTTTTCTCTCTTGGGGAAAAGAAACAAATGCCAGAGCCAATTTTTTAAAGATAAATAACTGTAAATAAATTAAGGGATGATGAGACCCACTAACGATGCACTCTATGTGTATCCAAAGCAGGAAAAACTATTAAATTACAATCCACTCTTTGGACTGTTCCTGGTACCAGCATATCATTAGAACTCTGACATCATTGCCTTCTTTTGCAATTGCATGCTGCATTTGTATGTGAGAGGTATTTAGGTCATGTTAATGGTGACAGGAGAGAATAACCATACACATGCATATGTTTGACTCGAACTTTCTATACATTTAATTATTACAGCTTTAATATACAAACATCCTTGATTCAGATTTTAAACATCTTGTTTAGAATATATACAACATCATCCAGTGTCTCATCCACTTATAGGAGACAGAAATCAGAAAAAAATATTGACAGTAGATGCCAATTATCCTTTATTTTAGGGCACAGTAGAACCTACTGCTTTGATGAGACAAATAACATACCACAATAATTCTTAACATTGCTTCTTGCCATTCATAGTTTATCTGCTGAACAAAAATAAATGATTAAAGACAATATTGTTTTGAATGTGTTCAAGATTTTAGATAGCATTTTCCCAAGTCTATCACTACTTTGAAAGACTGAATTTACCATTTACAGCTATTGGTATTTAGCATATGATTTTCCTATAATATATCTCTAGATTACACTGGATATAATTTTTTTTTTGTACTGGAGATTGAAATTAGGACTTTGTGCATGTTGAGAAAGAATGACACTACTGACCTAAATCCTCAGCCCTACACGGATACAAATATTTAGAAAATATCCGTGTGTCGATATTCAGGAAACAAAAAGGAAAATTTGTAACCTTAATTAAAAATTTACTTGGAAATTAATGTGTTTTCTTTTAGGGCAAGTATGTCTGCCTAAAGTGATTATATGGAGTGCAATAAATTTCTAAGCAGAAATACGTGTAGGCTCTGTCATTTTTCTAAAATTTGATTTTGTTTTTATCATTTCTTGTTTATCAGTAAAATGAGAATAAACCACCTACCAGATATGGTTGCCAAGATAATTAATGGCATAGTACATGGAAATGATTAACACATAATGGGTACTCGTTAGCTGATGGCTGCAACTATTGTAATGTGATATGTCTGATTGCATTAGAGAAACAGCTAACAAGAGATTTATGCTGTAAAAATATGCATCATCTACAGATAGTTAATGGTCCTAATTTATTTGACCATTTCCATGAAACTTAAATTATCTTACTCAGTTATTGATTATTTTTTAACTGGCCAATTCGCTAAGCTAAGCAATTAATTTAAAAGTGTTTAATACTTCTATGATTAAATGTTCAAATATGCCCAAATTAGCAATATTTTTATAGTAATGATTATCAATTTTCTGATTAAATTCTATTCCTAACTCTTCCACTACCATAAGTACTTTCTGTGAGCTGAGTCGCCAAAAATAGGTGAAAATTCTGTAGAGTGAAAAGTGATTACCACTGGGAGAGGCAATTGTGTTAGTTACAGAGATTAGAATCTAAATGGACACGAGCCTTGTATATATATATATATATATATATATATATATATATATATATATATATATATATATATATATATATATATATAAGTAGGTGGGTATTTCTGTGGGCCATGACAAAAAATTTCAAAGATGTCTCCAACATACAGTGGTCGGTGTATATACAACAGTGTAATTTGGAAAAGCTGGCACTGGCATATACCTTGAGAAATATCGAGTGCATAGTGATTTCTGACTTGGACAGATTTATGTATGCGTCCTGGTGAACGTTCAGGTTAGTTTCCTACTGCTGCTGTAACCAATTATCCTAAGAGAAAAGGACAAGCCCAAATTCCTATTATGGTTCAAGGTCAAAATCATTTCACTGCACCAAAATCAATTCAAGCTGTATTCCAGAAGGCTCTTCCTACAGAAGATCTGTTCCCTTTGGGTTTCCAGCTTTCCAGTTGATTGACAGCACTGCTCCCTTCCACCTTCAAAGTCAGCTGTTTTTCACACCACTCCTCTCCCCTGTTTCTGTCATCACATCTCCTTTCTCACTGTCTCTTGTTCTCCTGGCCCCTCTTTCTCTTATTAGCACCTTGTAATTACCCTAACTCCCACCTGGAGCATCCAAGATAATCTTCCCACCTCAAGACCCTTAACTTCACCACATCTGTAAAACCCCTAGCATGTCATGTAATATCCCCATAGGCTATGCTGATTGAGGTGTAAAAGTATTTGGGAGAAATAAAATTGTGTCTTCCACAATGCTCCATCATGACTTCTGCCTGTGATAGGCAACTAGGTGCAAACGATCTCTTCCAGTATCTAGTGAATGCGGACAAAGGTGGGTAGGGAAAAATTTATAAGGAAGCAAGAACACCCTTTACCGAGGCATGAGTTGTATGCTTTTGTTAATGAATAGAGCACAGAACAGTAAACAGATGAGTGGGTGGTCTGTGGAAATGTTATTGAGGAAACAGGACTGTAAGGCAACTGTTTTAAGAAAGGGTCTCTGTTCTTACTGGAAGGATGCCACGAGATAGTTTTGACACTATCATGGTATATGTTCCCATTTGTTTACTTCTTCGCCCTCTTCCTCACCAAGTTTATTTCTTTACATCTGTGACTGGACACAGGACCCCGCTCTATGCTGACTCATTTCACTCTGCATCTCTATCTTGATTTTATACAAGTATATATATATATATATATATATATATATATATATATATATATATATATATTTATATATATATATATCCTATTCAAATGAGGACAAGAATATTTAAAACTGAAATTGATTACAAATTTGACTTGGCAGCAGCATTTTGAATATTTAAAATGCATGAATTTTTGTATTGGCTTAGAGATATGCAAATATTAAGTATAGAAAAATTTATTACTGTTAATGACTCTGAGACTATGATATGTCTACTGGTGTGACGGCCTGTGCACAAATCCAAACCTGGTTGTAGGTCATATATTTTGTTTTGATAGAATTTAGTTCATCACCCGTCCAATCCAATTCTAAGTCAATTTTCCAAGTAATAAACAGTTGACTTCTTTATTACACATCCAGAATAAAATAACGTATCTACTGCCCTGTCACTGCGAGCAGGCTAGACTCCTCTCAAAGGATAGCTGGGACAGCAGTAGCTCCGGCCCATGCAGCTTGGTAGGGAACTAATTAAGGCTCCTTGACTTGATCTTAGCAAACCTGAAAGAAAACTTAAATTCTAGTGTTTCCCTGCTAGCCAGCTTAAGTTACCATTAATTTCCATACAATTTCTTTTGAGTAAAGATTTTATGCTAGGTTAGCCCTATAGAAAATTGTAAACATTTTTATTACATAATCAGTTTGACCAGTTCACAACAGAAACAGGCAGCCCTTTGTGTGCGTGTGAAGTTACCTTCATTTGCTACCTGAGGAAGGTGACTGTTTTTGGACACTTGCGCCGTTTGAGAAGCCGTCCAGGATTAGTCCAGCCAAGGCTCTGAGTGTGAGGGCTCACTCTCCCTTCCAGCTCACAAGCGCATCAGTCACCTGCTGGGGACCAAGCCCTCCAGTCTTCCGGATCTCTGTTCTCTCACCCATAATATGGAGACGAAAAGCACAAGCAGTCTCTGCCTCTCATGTCATCAAGACCATTAAGTGGACTGATACAGTCACTTGTGAATCATTTTTAAGTCCTTTATCCATGTCTCAAAGTATTAGCATTTCCTGAATTGTCACTGCTAATAACTGAAAATTAACTCACTTACTAGAGCCCACCTATTATAATTATTCCATCTCAGGCTTTCTTTTCTCCTATCATTTTAAAGGATTGCTTACTTTAAAACTTTGAATTTAGAATATCCAACTAGAATCATTTTATGAATTACTTATACTTCTCTAAATATTTTCAACACTTTAAAAAGTATTTCACTATTTAGCCCAGTTGGTACTCCATTTGCTATATCCTATGAGGCTAGGATCTCTTCCTCAAACTCATTACCTGATTTCTCCCATTACAATTTCTCAGGAATGCTGCAGGTTCGTCATTTCTGCATCTTTCTCCCTTACATAGCTCCGCATGACCAACTCCATCATTCGGTGCAGGATTTCCTTAGGATGCTTTTGCTGACCCCTGTCCTATCGACATTCTAGACAGATAGTGTCCTCCCATGGGTTCCCAGATCACCAGGTACAAACCAGTAAAATATCAGGCTATGATCCTCTCCCTCTCTCTCTCCCTCTCCCTCTCCTTCTCTCGTTCCCTCCCTCCCTCCCTCCCTCTCTCTCTGTCTCTCTCTCTTTCTGTCTCTGTCTCTCTCTGATTCTGTCTGTCGCTCTGTCTCTCTAGCACTCTCCATCTCTCTCCTTCTCTCTCTTTGTCTCACATCAGATGAAGGCTCTGGAGGATGGTAAATATGTCTTTTGCTCTGTGTAAGAAAATATGATTAAGAAAAGTGAAAAAATAAACTTTATTCTTTACATAATTCAAATCATGTAATCTTGTAATTCTTCCAAAGATGGAAAAAAAAGTGTGTCAAACTACCTGTTGATTTCTCCTTTTGACTGTTGATGGCCTTTGGATGTCTCGGTGCTGTACCAATCAACAGTAAGTGGTCTGCAATTATTATGACTTGGAGTAGGAGAGTACCCTGTCAGCAGAATGGTTCCCTATCTCATTAAGTAAAAATTTTTTTATGAACACCTTGCCTGAATGACTTTAGTCATACTAACCTTTCTTCATTTCTATTTGTCTGGTACTGTTTTGCTCAATAATTTCTTAAAATTCTATTTTAGTTTTATTCTATTTCTGTTTATTTTAATTTGTATTCTATTTCTATTTTATTGTATTTTAAGAAATAGAATTTTAAGCCCATAACATATAGTTGAACTTATCTATATTTTCCCTGCAGTGTGAACTTTGGTCTATGATTACTTGGATAACAAAAACCTTTGTCTTGGTGTGTACCTTCATATTGAAGTATTATATTTTTAAGACTTTGTTTTTCTTTTGTTGTTTGTTATTCCACGGACCATGTTAGACTTTTTGTTTCCTTTTCACATGGTTGTCAACTCAAACTCATATCAACTCTTTGTTCACAAACCTAAATTTCAGTGGCCTAGGCTGGCACTATAATCCCTTCAGTGCACAGTACTATAAAGGCACACCCTGAAACCATCTGAATTTTGTTCCTTCATCATAGGAACTTTTCGTGTCTGTACATCTGCAACATTTTTCTTCTTCTTGAAATTGAAATTTTGGCAAGTACTTGCCAACATATTGGTATGTTTAAGTTAATTCCAAGTTATGGAAAATATTTTCAATCTATGCCCAAATTTCATTTTCAGAAATACAGTTCTTTGATTAGACCTTACTCATCCCACCGATCCCTCAAATCTCACACTGCAGTTCTCATAGTTTAGATTTTGCCATTTCCCTCTTTTTTCATCTTGTTTTATATTCTTTCTAATGTTGTTGATTTTATTTTCTTTTTCCAGTACATATTAATCTATGTATCTTCAAAATGGACTTTAATTATTCTAAATACTTTAAAATTGCAAGTTCTTTTCTCATCACTTGCAACTTGCTTGCCTTCTGATTCCATTTCAGCCAGTAGAAAACTGGACGTAGCTAATATGAGATTCCTAACCCAAGTGCTAACTAGTAGTACTAGAAGAGAAAGTTCAAAATATTTTCTACTTTATTTTATAGACTTTCACATAACTTATGTTGTGCAAGAAAAGAGAAAAGAATATAATGATACAAAAAGATCTTTAAACAATGTTAAAGTAAGGCAGTTCTAAAATATCTCATACTGGGCTGGAGGGTTAGCTCAGTGGTTCCGGTGCCTGCCTCGCAAGCACAAGGCCCTGAGTTCAATCCCCAATAATCACATACAATCCTGGGCATGGTGACTCACGCCCACCAGCCATCAATACCGCATACCACAGTGCCGGGCGTGGTGGCTCACGCCTGTAATCCCAGCACTTGGGAGACAGAGACAGGAGGATTGCTGAGTTCAAAGCTTGCCTAGGCTACATAGTGAGCTCAGGGCCAGCCTGAACTTCAAAGGGAGAGCCTATCTCAAAAAAAAAAAAAAAATCTCATACTGGCCAAGTGTGGTGATACACAGCCCCAGAACTCAGGAGCCTGAGACAGATGGATCACCATGAGTTTGAGTCCAGTGGGGGCTACATAGTAAGTTCAAGGCCAGCCTGAACTTTACAGAAAGCCTCGGTCTCAATCAATAAAATACCTCATGTTTAATATTTATCTTTCAAACAATGACATCAATTACTTTGTTACACAGTTGTTTTCATATAGGTTTATTCAGAACTACAATATGGAAATGCCTTCCTTATTCAAAAAGTATGAAAAGCAACTAAGATTTTTTAAAAAATATAGCCAGGCATGGTGAGTTGTGACTGTATTCACAGCACTCTGGGAGGCTAAGGCACAAGGATGGAAAGTTCAGTCTTGGTTAACTTAGCAATTTCTCAAGACTCCATGCCCCCAAACTTGAGAGAAGCAGTGAGAGAGCTCTGGCTAAGAATAGCTCAGTGTGAAGGTCCTGGGTTCAATTCCCAGCCCTTAAAAAAAAAAAAAACTGCTGGGTGTGGTGGCTCACTCCTGTAATCCCAGCACTCGGGAGGCAGAGACAGGAGGATTGCTGAGATTGAGGCTTGCCTGGGCTACATAGTGAGCTCAGGGCCAGGCTGAACTATAAAGTGAGACCCTGTCTCAAAAAAAAAAAAAAAAAACTGAGATGAAATATGGCTTCAGGCTTTAGAAATAAACTTGTGTCAAAGTACTTGATTTTGATATCCTTGTCATTTTAGGAATGTTTTTTGTGAGCATTTTTCTTTTTCTGACATTATTTTTGAGAAATGTGCTCTCTGTATCAAGTTGTTGACATTTATTTCAAAATCGTTACTCTATAAAGCTCTTAGAGCCATACTTATAACTTATTTCATATTTTTAGATAGTTATTTTATGAGCTATAAGAATAGGCTTGTCATTTCTTAATGTTGTATGAACATATCATCCTTGTACACCGCTGAATTCTAAATTTCAAATTTCCTCAAGGAAATGGTTGGGATGGTTCATAACAAGTGTCACAATGATCCTTCTGAAATGCCTTGTGATATCAGTCTGTGTATGTTCCCAATTCTTTTTTTAAATGTACACGTTGTGAAATTAGGAAATTACAGTGTTTTAATTACACTAACTAGTCCTCATTGTTATTTTGTCTCTAACTTCTAAGAGCTGTTATCTTATCACCTGCAAAGTGACTTCGGCTGTCTGTGCAGGTTCTTCTGTGACCAATTCCAGAGATATAAATCATTTTTCACGAAAGGGGGAGAATTCTGCTTATAAATACTGTACTGTTGTACTTTTTGAAATCCTTTAAATATGAACTCTCCATAGAATGTAAAATTCAAGAAGGCATGAAAAATTTCTGCACCCTAGGAAAATTATATTGATTCATTGTTTTTTTTAATGGTAGGAAATGTCACCTGTTTGAGGCTAATTTTTAACTTGCTTTGTGTTCATACACTGGAACATGTGGGAAGATTTCTTTCCACGAACCCAATGTTAGAGTTTTGATCACTAAATTTAAATGGTTAACCATTTAATAGAATAGAATTCTAGTCATATGATATCTAGTGTTTTAAGAAAACAATAATGACCCAGGTGTGGTGCGTTGCACAAGCCTATAATTCCAGCTACTCAGGAGAGTGAGGTAGGAAAACAGAAGGTTCAAATCCAGCTTGGGCAATTTCGGGAAATTCTCTCTCAAATTTCTAAGCAATATAGTCAGTCTTTTGCCCTTGGTGTTTACAAAACTGGTGCAATTTTCTTTTTATTCAGGGCCATGTTTCCTCCTTGAAATGCCGTATTTTCTCTAAATTCCAAGACTGAAGAAGTCTTGTGAAATTGATAAGAAAGCAGTAAAGCTCAACATTTTCATACCCCAATAGTATCTTTTTAAAAGGCAGATTGCAGTAAGTACATTGTTCTTTGAACCACAGACTTTTTCATGTTTTAGGTTAAAATTTAAAATTTCAAAATTCCATTGAGGTCTAACTAGCATATGGAATAAAAGAATCAATGTGTATACACTTTCAAACCATTTTCATCAGTTTCCTTTGGTTTTAGTGCTTTCCTAAATAAAACACTGCATTATTTCCAACTTGCATATTTGCATACTCTTAATTTGCAAATAGGTTTTTAAATTAGATGTCTGATCTTAGTTCTTTTTCTTTCATTCAAGATGTTTAATTAAATATTATTTTTTCATTTACTAAATCTCTATGGCTAGTTTTTAACTTGCTTTGTGTTCGGTAAAAGTTACATCATACGTTGGACTCTGTGGAAAGATTTCTTTTCATGAACGCAATGTTAGAGTTTTGATCATTAAATTTAAATAGTTAACCATTTAATAGTCTTAGACTTGTGACTTTCTTTGATTTGCTGGTTTTGCTTTTAATTCTCTGCTGCCATGCAGTGATTGTGCAATATTAAAATAAGGACTGAAAGATTCTTCTGGATAGAATGTCTATTGCAGTTTGTGATAATATTTCTCTCTAATTCTTGGTGATATAAATGTAATCCAGGATTCTGTGCTTTGTCACAAAAAGCAGGTTTTTCCAGGTGACTCTTCTGATGAGTGTCACAGTAGGAATTTATGGCAGGTTTGGTGGCTCAAGCCTGTAATCCCAGCACTCAGGAGGCAGAGGCAGGAGGATTACTGAGGTTTGCCTGGGTTACACAGTGAGCTCAGGGCCAGGCTGAACTACAAAGTGAGATCCTGTCTCAAAGAAAAAAACAAAAACAAAAACAGTACGAATTTCTGATGTATTACTGTTGATTCACTTTGAATTTAAAAAATTATATAATTATATAATTTTAAATTCAAAGTGAATCAGCAGTAATACATCAGAAATTCATACTGTTTTTGTTTATATATATATATGTATATATATATATATATACATGTACAGCTTACCACTGTTTGATTCAATCCCTTCTCATGAAATAATACTAATAATTATAAGAAAAAAGAAAATTATGATAATAATAAGTTGGATCTGTTTGTATTATACAAGTATTTCTTTTAAAAATATATTGTAAATATTTCCCATAAAAATCTCAGAATCCTTATGACATTCCTATCTTTGACACCAAATCATTGTCATGATAACAGATTTTAGGTTTTATTGTTTTATTTTCTGTGTATATTACTTCTTCATGGGATGTATTTTATTTCACAAAGAGTGTTTTTCACATTTACAAATTATGTTTGTAAAAAAAAAGAGTACATGAAAATATTATGCATTTAGTGTGTGAGGGATTCGAAAAAGTACCTGAGTTACTTTCTAATGGCTAAGACAAAATACGAATGGACACTCACAACTGTAGGGAATAAGGTTTATTTGGGCTCATAGTTTGTAGACGTTTCACACCATTATTGGTTGACTCCAAAGTGGAAACTCACTTCAGCTTTTCAGCTTGTCGCCCCGCCCTTTTAGCTACATACCAATTGGTTTTATCATTCTCTACTTTACCCAGATTTTGTGTGACAGGAAGCATCTTTATTTGTTTCTGTGCCTCTTATCTCTTCAAAAAAATTCAGAACTCATTTGATACTGATTTTCAAACTCAGTCCACCCAAATTTGTTGAGATAGAGCATGATAAGGCCGGATCCTCAGAGTGCTCTCTTCTTTCTCCATAGTGCCTAACAGAGGGAGGTCCTGTCCACTCCACACATTTCTTTCAGGTAGTATCTCTACCAAGTTAGGAGCCAGTGGTGAATTCCACTAGAACAAACTAAGCATGAATTTTAATATTCTAATTTAATATACTAAGCAAATAATTTTAATATTTTCTGAGTCATAGCAATTGATCTCAAATGTCACTGTGTATCTGAACCTTGAAAACAGCCAATAAAAAAGGCAATCCTCAAATGTTGTTCAGTGTGGAAACGAAGGGCTGAAGAGAAGCAAGGAGTGGGCTGGACTTCTACTAACTGGTTGTTAGGACCTTGGTTCACAGTGGCTATGTTAAAACAACCCAAGTGACACAGTGTGTTGAAAAGCCCTACACCATGAGTCTCATATATCACTGTCCCTAACATTGAAGGTAGCAGATGCATGGGCAAAGGATAATGTATGATACATGAACACACACATGCATATGATCATGTGTATGTACCTATGATATTCACTGACTGGTCCAAAAAGGAGTTCTTCAAGTGATTTTGGAATCAGGCTTACCTAAACTGAATAGTAAACCATCAAAGAGAATGTTACCATAGCAAGCAGCTCTAAATTAAACAAGGAAATATAGTTGTGAGACCAGCCCAAGCATATATAAGATAAATAACTGTGGAGAATCATGAAACTGTGAGGGACCTTGTAATGACATTCTTCAAACATATGCCTAGTATTTCACATCAGAAAATAAGAACGTGTTTCTTTATGTCTAGAACTGAATTGCATTGAGTTAGACTCACCAACCTTTAAGATCTTTCTATCAACTATTATTCTGTGATCGGTACAATATTCTTCTGCTATTTTCATCTGTATAGTTGCTCCTACCCTGTATTTTTGTCAGGCAGATGGTTTAAATGGGAAAGCATCAAACATTCTGAAATGAGTGATTACAAAGCTTATTCTAACATTATTATTACTACTCATATAACACCTAGCTATAATTAAAGGGGAAAATCAATAATTGATAATTCTCAAGGAAGTCACATATTTTAGTTAAATCTACTACTTTCGAGTTAGGGGTTGAGGAGAGAATTAAAGAACAGTCTTCAGAGTTGCTAAAGATTTAGTCTAAGCATTTTCAAATCTGCCACTTATGAATTGTGGGGTCCTGGTAAAGTTTTTAATTGCTATGAACTTCTGTTCTCTGCCAAATAAATTTTAGAGAATAATAGCACCTACTTCACAAGGCTGCTGGAGAAGTAAATTAACTAATGTTTAGAGCGTTTTTGCATAAATACAACACAAGGCCTGAGGAATATTAATTTTTAACGTTATACATTTATTAATCAATAGCTATTTCCCATCATAATAATTTCCAGAGTAGGAGGAAGGAACAATTTTTTAATGTTTACATAGCATTTGCTCCTACACAGTTATTTTTGCTTGAAAGTTTGAAGAGGGTGAATGTGAAGCATTAAAAATAATGTGACAATGTGCAATAATGTGTAATCTGGTTTTTGATATTAGGTAAATGTCTCCCTTGATTATACAGTGATGCTTTTTACTCCTCAGGACACATAGCTGAGAGTGCTGCATTTTCTTTCAGTGACTGTTGGCCCTACTAAGCGTGAGGAAGACAGTGCTGCTGGGAGCGAGGGTGAGTCAGATCTCCAAGAGGTGGTCTCCCTGAAGGAAAGGATGGCACGGTACCAGGCAGCTGTTTCCAGGCGTGACTGCCACAGCTTCTCAGCTAACGTAAGCTGCTCCCAGTGCTTTTCTGTAGCCAGGGTGCTTCTACCTGTCCAAGCACTCTCTTCCCCTTTGCAAGCCAAAAATGATACACAGCAGTGGGATCAAGTTAAAAGAGGACAAAAATATTGGGAATCAGATTCAGACTTCTCAATTTAACTATCAGCGGTACACTGCATTGTTTATATGAATGTAAACTATTATCCTAACTCCTCTGTAAGCTTTGTATTCATTAACTGAAAAGGTAGAACAATCACCTGCCATATAGGGTCTTGGTGAGGACTCCAGGAGATAATTTATGAGCAAGCCATAAGGCACTGTATAAATGTGTTATTGTCATCATTATCACTTAACCTATAGCTATTCTCTTCAGGAAAGTTGGGAATTAATTTCAAATTTTAATAATGTGGGTTTGCATGCTGCCCTCCTTGGCCTCATATATGGTTCATTTAAAATTCTCTGGCAGTATAATTTCTTTTGCTTTTTGTCTGTACATGCTAACTCCATTAGGGGAGGCTTAATCAACATAGAAATGAGAGAGATTAGCTATGTAGGCACTCTGCTAAACCAATTATGATTATAGGAAACTGCTGGATTCAGTAAGACCACCAATTTGTAGAACCAATACGTATGAGCATCATATTCAAAAGAATTTGCTGGATTCTGTACCCTTCAGCTTAATAGAATATAAGAATATTCTTTTATAATCATATTCTCCAAATTAACCACATTGTGTTTGTGTGTGTGTTTGTGAGAGAGACAGAGAGACAGAGAGAGAGAGAGAGAGAGAGAGAGAGAGAGAGAGAGAGAGAGAGAGAGAGAG
>PVIC010001998.1:0-82761 GCA_004025085.1 Thryonomys swinderianus | reverse complement strand
CTCAGCAATCCTCCTGTCTCTGCCTCCCGAGTGCTGGGATTACAGGCGTGAGCCACCACGTCCGGCATTGTGGTATGCGGTGTTGATTGTTGGTGGGCGTGTCTCCACGCCCAGCATTATATGTGGTTACCGGGGATTGAACTCAGGACCTTGCGCTTGCGAGGCAGGCGCCGGAACCACTGAGCTAACCCTCCGGCCCAAGAACCTTGAGCTTTTGAGGCAGGTGCAGTGCCACTGAGCTACATCCTCAGTACTGGAAGAAATTTCTTATCATAATATCTAAGAAGCCTATCCATCTTTATTCTAAAACACCAAAAAAAAAAAAAAGGGAAAAAATAGGAATACTTTAAATTTATAACCCCAGAACTCTGGGAGGCTGAAGCAGGAGGATTGCTAGTTCAAGCCCAGTCTGAGCAATTTAAGGAGACCTGTCTCCAAATAAAAAAATGATTAAGATGTAGCTCAATCACCAATACCACAAAAACAAAACAAGCAATATTAACAAGCTATTAGTGTTAGTTAAAATGACAACCTAAAATACTGAGCATTTGAGTTACAGTTGTGCATATCATGATGCAAACTGTAGACGGCATTTTATTTTTATAAGATTTCCTGCTTCTGATCCAGTAATAATTCTTTCATAAGAATTAGATGCTATCATTATTTCCCATTCACAGTCCCTTTGTCATGGTGCATCCTGTGAACTAATCTGTATTACGGTTTCACTTTTAGACTGGGGAAGTCTGAAGCTTTCTCAGAATTCTATGACTACCTGCTGCCTGAGTCTGGAACACAAAGTGCTAGGTCAACCACGGTTTCTCTGGAAAATGAAGACCTGGGAGGAACAGAGAAAGCCAAGCTTGCTGCCCTGTAGCCACGACCACTGACTTCCTTGTTCTCAACTTAATTATTCCTGATTTGGGCTTTAGTAGGAAGTGGATTTGCCTTCAGGTGAACTTCTAATCTGAGGTATTTGCTTTTCTGGAGGGTGCCCAAGATGCAAAAGGATTTAGCTATCAGATGCAGCCAGCCATCAAGGGAGACATCAAGTTGCTCAGCGCAACCTCCCTTCCTGGAGCCCAGTACTCTTTCTCCCTGCACCTCAAGGCACAGCTGGGACATCCTGAGGTCTCAGGTGTGAGTGACACAGGTGTGCAAAGATCGAGGGCTAGCTGACGTTTTGGGCCAGGAGCTTGGATGAGATCAGGAAGGTTGATCCCCTGCTTAACCTACCAATTAGCAAGTAGATTCTGAAATCTGACTGTGTGATCTCACATATTATTCCCTTTTATTATATTCTTGATATATTTGTGGTTGTCTCCATCAGGAAGGAAGACCTACCCCCTCTTCCTTTCCACTTAGTTGCAAAAACTTCAGTCCCTGTATCCTGTCACTGTTCACGCAGTGTGTCTTTGATAAAGTCTAGAGATTAAATTTGGGAATAGTTAAAAACAGTGCTTCTTACAAGACTAAGAAGAATCCTCTGTGTACTGAATGAGTTAGAATATTTAAAAGGCCCAGTGTGAGTTACAGTATTTAGCAGGGGGCTGGGTTCATAATGTGGTTTTGAGAACAATGATAGTGAAGAAGATGATAAGATGAAAACACAGATGTATTGCTATATGTCTGTCTTCTAGGAAAAAAGTGTCTGGCTTCACTGAAAACTCTGACAAGGAAAATGTTATTAATTACAATAATTAATCCACCAAGTATATGTTCAGTGCCTACTATATGCCAGGCACTGTTCTAATTATTGGCGCCTTGGCAGGGAATGAAACAGAGGAATTATCTTTTTTTATACACCTTCATTTCTAGCTGACAAGGTTGACAATAAAAAAAATAAAAATAGGGCTGGGGATTTAGCTCAGTTGTTCCAATGTCTGCCTCTCAAGCATAAGGCCACGAATGTGATCCCTGGTACCACACACCACAGTGCCAGGCATGGTGACTCACATCCACCAGCAGTCAGTACCACATATCACAATGCTGGATGTAGTGTTTCATGCCTGTAATCCCAGCACTAGGGAGGCAGAGGCAGGAGGATTGCTTTAAGTTTGAGACTAGCTTGGGCTACCTAGTGAGCTCAGGGCCATCCTGAACTACAAAGTGAGACCCTGTCTCAAAAAAAAAAATGGTAAAATGGAGATGAGATGGTAACTAGAAATATGAAGTCTTGACATCATTCCTCTCTTTCTTTCTTTCCCTCCCTCTCTTGGTCCCTTACGCTGGTCACATAACCCAAGATCCTCATATGTGGGCAAATGTCCCAGTCCAATCAGTCACTGCCATTTTAAATAGGGAATGCAGGAAAAGCTTCCTTGGAAGACAGCATTTCAAGAAATACAGAAAAAAAACCCTGATAAGTTAACCACACTAACATCAGAAAAAAATATAGATGAAAGAAATGGCAGGAGCCGGGCATGTAATCCCAACACTCGGGAGGCAGAGGCAGGAGGATTGCTGAGTCTGAGGCTTGCCTGGGCTACATAGTGAGCTCAGAGCCAACCTGAACTACAAAGCGAGACCCTGTCTCAGAAAAAGAAAGAAAGAAAGAAAAAGAAAGAAAGAAAGAAAGAAAGAAAGAAAAATGGCAGGAATGAAGTTCTCCTCAAAGTGGAAGATCAGGGGATGTAGGGCTGCAGGTGAGGGCTGGGCAGATGAATCCATGAGGCTCCAGCAGGTTGTGCAGGATCATTAAAGAAAATCATCCTTCATGGATGGGTGCTGGGCAGAGCATGGTGTCCTACATGATCATTCTGGCTGATTGCAGGGGCAAGATGAAGACAGAAGGTGCAGCCACCACTGCAATCACCTGGACAGCAGCTGGAATAGGTATAAACAGTGATTGGATACACTTTTTGTTTTTGTTTTGGTTCAGATAGTTTAGATATTTGAAAAAGGGTCTCACTATGTAGTTCAGGGTGGATTTGGACTCATTGTGTAGTTCAGGCTGGCCTTTAACTCATGGCAATCCTCCTGCCTCAGGCTGCTGAATGTTGGGATTACAGATATGCCACCACATCGAACTTTTCTAGACACATTTTAAAAGCTAAATTTTCAAAGGATAGGGAATGTGAGAGGAGAGCTAGGAACCCAGTAGATTTTTACTTCTTCACAAAGAGCTAAGAAGGAGGATAGCCATTTACTGTGCAGGAGTAACTTTGCAAGGGAGTATCAGGATCTCTTTAGGAGAAATTAGAGTTGACTGTTGGATGTTAAACACTTCTAACACTGAACAGCACAGGATAGACATTTCTATTGGAAAAGTTACAAACAGGGGTAGCAAGGAAGGGGAACAAAACAAGACCAAAATCTAGCAGGAAAAACATTCGATCCCACAGTTCCATGTAAAGCATCCCCAGCAATCTGTCCCAAACTGTGATTCTAAATTGGTGGCTCCACCCCTATGGCACTTCTGGTGGTATAGCTCCTGTGGCTTCTTTCTTTGGCTGGTTTCACTCACTCCTTGCAGCTTCCTCACACAATCTATGTTCTTGGCTTTCCAACCTTCTGGGGTCTCCACTGCACCTCTCACTTCTCCTCACAGCTCCACACACTGGCCTCTCAGGAGCACACTGTGTGGCCTCCCAGACCTTCTTCTAAAATCTAGGCAAAAGCTTTCCTGATCCTACAACTCTTGCATTCTGTCTGTGCCTAAAACCAGCACCATGTGGATGATGCCAAAGTTTGCTGCCAGCTGGGGCAGTGGCCAGGCTTCCTTCTCTTTTGGCTAGGAGCCCAGCACCTGTGAACCATCTCAAGGTACAACTTCCCCATGCCAGTGCTGTTCTGGAACATGATGTTCTGGGTCCTTTCAAAGCAAAGTTTACCACTTCTGCAATTTTGAGGCTCCAAAATTCTGATTCTGGAGTTCTGATTCTTCTTGTGATGCCCTCAGGCCATCTTGTCTGTTCTCCTGCTCCTTCTTAGCAATCAAGATCTCTGCTCTATCACTGCAGCCCATAGCTTTACTGAAGCTTCCTTTCTGGCAAACTTCAAAATGTTATAAATCATCCTGCTGGGCTCTTTGCTCTTGATTCTCAACAGAGACTTGGCTAAAAGCCTCCCACAGTAGCCACACGACTTCTTTAATATTAGATGGTCTTGACATTTCTCCTGCTGGATTAATTTGTCTTCCACCTTTAATCTCAGTCTCAGGCAAAGTCTCGAACTGGAAAGTCTTTGGAGAGTGGCTGAAACTGAGAAAAATGCAGACAGACTGTTGCCCAGACATAACAAATGTTGTATGGAGTCTGACAGTCACTGCAGTCCTTCCCAGAGGAAGCCTCCTGAGCCTGGTCTTCACTAGCAGCTTTTCCTTCAGCTTCTGATATTCTGGCTCTGACCAGAATCTCACACCAAGTACAGCATCAGACAGTCCAACTCTGCTTTTTCAGGCAGCATCTCCAAATGTCTCCTAACTTCCTCTTCTCAAAAGCCAGGCCCAGAGGCTCCTGGACCACATGGTCAGGTGTAGACACAGGAATGACCCCACTTCTCCGGTACCAAATTCTGTCTTAGTTACTGATAGCTCCCCAAGTCAGACTCCCCACCTCTGTCCAAGCGATGCCGATCTACCGAAAGCCACAGCTTCTCCATTAGCTACAAGAAAACTGATTAGACTTGCTGTACCCCCTGTAGCCCTGCTGTTCTCATCACCACCATTATCAGCCCACCCTAGGCCCATCACCCACAGGACTCTAAAATTTGCTACTCTCTTGACCAGTGTCCCCTCCCCTACCTACACTCTCCTATACCAGCCATGCACACCCTCCTCTCAGTGCCAGCCTCTTTTTGCCCTTGGCCCATCTGCACTCAGAGGTGACTTAGTGTATGTTGCTTAGATTTTGCCTGCCTTGATCTAACGGTACAGTTACTTTTCTCATTGCTAAGACAAAATACTCATCAGCTAAACTTAGAGGAGGAAAGACTTATTTGGTTCACAGCTTGTAGAACATTCAGCCTATAATCAGTTGGTTCCAAGGCAGAGTAGCATGGGAAACATGTATCATAGAGGTAAACTAGTTCATGGAAGGCAGGAAATAACAAAACAGGTGACACCACAGGTCTTTCTATCCCTTATGTTTTATGCAAATTACTTAGGTTGGGCAGCATTCACACCTTAATCCTAGTGCCCGCGATCCCAGCATTGCACCATGAGTCAATTCCAGCGTCACACATTCTAAACCCAGCCCCCTCTGAAAATGCCCCAGCTATGACCACATGAGACTGGTGGAGGCAGTTAGACATGAGCCATAACAGGGGACTGAGGACATCTTTTCAGGTTTAAGGACTCTTGCAGGTGAGGTACCAATTGGTTCAAATACTATAGTGCAGCCTGCAGCAAATTACTTTAAGTTTCTTAAGCTCTTTTTTTGTTTCTTGACTTGTGAGGACAAAGACATCATCCTGCAGGTCATATTCTGCTATCTTGATGAGAGTCATCTGGCCATTGGTCTCCTTCCATAATACAACATCATATCCTGTGTTCAAGTCTCCATGGGTGTCAAAATGAAAAGAATTACCTCCATCATGGGATGTTACTTTTTTCAGCACATCAAGTAACTGTACAAAATGAAAATGAAAACAAACACTGAACATAAACTTTCTAAGTTTATCCATACCCCAGTCACAGCACTGCCTTAGAAGGAATATCACCTGTTATGAGAAAAAAAAAAAAGAAGACTCAGTGTGACTGGTTAGGGGAATTCTTAACCATCAGCAGCATTTGGAGATTGGGTTGTAGCCTCATTTCCACTTGAGTTGTAGCCTCATTTGTCAAAGTTTTGTCAAGTCTACTTCTATGGGTGGCAGGTACTCCAAACTATAGAATTAAAATCCAAGCACCTGCTTGAATGTATGTTGCAGAATTTCAGAATAGTGTCTTATCCACAAACTTCTTTCTGTGGTATAAAAGAAAGCACCCTGAACTAAGGCTAACTATGTGAGTGGCTGCAGGCCAGACTGTACTGTGGCAGTCGTGCCCATCTCTAACCTGCTGTAGGAAGCAGTTGCCAGTAACACTTCCTCTTACCACATACCTAAGATGGAGTGTAAAGAACACGAGCCCTACTTTAATATTAGGTGAGAGGTGAGTCATATGAGCACTTAGAATGTGTAGCTTACATTGTCAGTTACTGTTATATTTGTCCTGTTAAGTCGCTTTCATGTGTCCCTTAACTTCTAGACTAATATGCAACTAACATGGCTGCACAGACATATCTCCTGAAACTTTGAATTCCAACATTTCCAGAACAGATTGCTTAATATTTCTTCTCCTCACTTTTCTCCATATTTCCATGTCAATGAATAGCACCAGCTGCCCATAGTGGAAATCATTTGTGACATTCTGCTTTCTGTCATCTTCATCTTCATTATCTGATCTATCTCTACTTTGCCTGTCCTCTTAAATATGCTGGTGTATGTCTCTCCACCCTTCCTGCCACACCTGTAGACAAAGAGCTCTTGTACTCTGTGTGGATTACACTGGTCTTCCTTCCTCCAATCTTGTATTCCTCTAATTAATTCACTTCAGCTGTAACACAATTTCTTTAGTGGAAAACAAGCCACATCAATATCTTGCTTAAATTATCTTTAATATTGTCTCCTTTTTGATCTCTAATGTCCAAATATTAAAATTCAAGTTTGCAAACTTCCTATTTAAATGATGGTTCCTATATCAGCTTTAACAGCATTAAATGAGAAATTGTTAGGCAGATTTTCAGATCCTATTATGCAACTAGAAAATGAACGTCCACTTAAGATTCCCAGGTAATGCAAATGTGCATCAAAGTTTGAGATGTCTTAACTGACAAGTCACTACCAACATGTCCTTCACAAAGCCCTCCAATCTCTTTTGCTTATAGTTTCCATGTAAGACTTCAGTCGCAGGACATCACTTTCTCATCATTTTCTGAGTATTTCTGTCCTCCTATCCTTCAATGCATTCACCACAGGCGTCATGTTGTTTGGAGAGTGTTCTCTGAATCGCCAATATTGGACAAGCTGGTTCAATTTTGTCCTCTTTTGCCATTTTGTGTTCATATGAAAATGCTCGTGCACCATCTCACTTCATAATCAACTCCATAATCACTTTGTTGAACACCACACTAGACAGATGAGTCCTATAAGGAAGGAGTCATTTTCTCTTCCATATCTTCAGTACTCACCACAGTGGCTGGAACAATGAGACAGCCAGCAAATATTTGCTAAATAATCAGGACGTTTCAACATCATCCCACAAATATCATGAACTATCTTACATACCATCAGTAGGAGAAAGAAAAGAGATGAGAATCACTAGTCACAACAACAAAATGGTACCCTCACACACATCTGACAAGCACCGAAAATCTGTTGATGTAAAAATAAATGTAACTTAGCTGTCTTCAAACACTGCTCACAACACCACTGAATAGAGAGCCAAGGCAAATGTTTATCTACATACTGTGAGAACTAACATTTTAAAATTATTTGAATCTCAAGAGACTCCAAAAGTGTCATTTACAGAGCAGTGACTTTTGGCAGGGACAAAATAGGATGCACTCATGCGTGGATCCTATGCTGGTCTTTTAAATTTGTTGTCTATGAAAATTTCTCCATGAGAAGAGTTGATTGCAATACTTGTCCTGCTGTAACTGGCCCTGCACAGACAGGTTTACTTCCATCATGATCAAAGGAGCAAGTCACAAGTCTTCCTTCCCAGTTTGTTTGTTTATTTCTAGATTAACGGGTTACAGGGATCATAAAGGATGACCCCCAAGCTTCTTGTGTTTAAACAAAACATTTTGTAGAAAAACTTTCCCAAGTCTTTTCTTCAAAATGTATGAGACATATTCCTGACTTAAAACACTTTCTCAGATCTTTAGCAGATAAATAGCTCTTTACTTGTATGTTGTTTCTTTGTGGAACTCTGTGTCCTCTTTGTTCTGTCTGTGCCTGCAACTGATCTCTTATCTCTTTCTCAATCTCTCATTGCTAGAACTGCATGTAGAAATGTTGTTAGCAACTTTTAAAACAAAGTTTTTTTTTGCAGTATACCAGGCCAAAACTGTTGAGATATTTTAGAAAGCATCATACTAACTTTGGATTAGAGGGGGGAAATAGTGATATAAATAAGATAACGTACATTTTTCACCAACCTCTCATTAAAGTTTTATACTGTTAAGAAAATGCTTACATTTTCTTATGCTTTCAAGCAGGCATTTAAAAAGCATTATACATTTAAATAAATTATTTAAGAATTTAAATTTAAAAGACTCCAATCATTCCTTTAGATTTTGCATTTACAAAGGTGAAAATAGATTTAAAAGTAGACGAAATAGTGCACTTATGCCAGATACATGTCACTTTCAGTATCTGGCAAATGTGCCTTTAAGAACATCTCTAATTTTTTTTCTTCAGATCAAGTCAGCATTTGGGGTGGGATTAGGGAAGGGAATAGGGAATGCAAATATCTGGTGAAACTACCAGAGAATTCATTTCTCAAAGTGGCATGTATAATTTCAGTTCAGATATGTCTGTATAATTTCAGTTGTATGTGTGTATATACACACACACATACATATGTACATATATATGTATTTGGATTTGGTAGCACAGTTATTTTCTAAAATTACTGTCAAAAATATGCTGTCAGTTTTACTTTGATACCAGATCAAAGTATGGTCTACACATCTGATGTGGCCTTTGTATCTAACCATGTTCATGGGTAATCTTTGTATTATATGTGCAGCAGTATTTGGTTTGCATTTAAAGTGAAAATAATGGCTGTTATTTTTCTGACATTAGCAAGATAAAAAAATTCCTTAAAAATAAACAATATAAACCCCATGGATATATATAATAATTATGTGTCAATTAAAAATGAACAACTTGAAATACATGAGTCACTCAAATATAAGCTGGATACCTCAGAAGCAAAGCTTGTATTTGTGCATGATTAGAGCAAAAATACAGGGGTTGAGATGGCTCAAGGAGAAGTGTACAAGTTTAGCATGGCTCTGAGTCCAGTCCCCAATAACCCCCCCAAAAAAAAGAATAAGAGAGAATGACAAAAGTGGAAATTAATTGTTCTGGATATCCATTTTATGATTGGAAGAGTTGTATTTTAGTCTGTTATTTTTTTCTATTAGAAACCTAAAATACATATTTTTATAATATGATTGTACCTTAAGACATACAAATGTGACTTTGAAATATACATTATTGAGAAATTTCTCATGAGTAAAATGCATTATTACTAAAAGAAGCAATTTTTCTTTTTTTTGAGACAGGGTCTCACTTTGTAGTTCAGGCTGGCCCTGAGCTCACTATGTAGCCCAGGCAAGCCTTGAACTCTGCCTCCCGAGTGCTGGGATGACAGGCATGAGTCACCACGTCCAGCACTGTGGTGGGTGGTAATGACTGCTAGTCAGTGTGAGTCACCACGCCCAGTATTGTTGCATGTGGTTACTGGGGATCAACCAAGGACCTTGTGCTTGCTGGGCAGGCACTGGAACCACTGAACTAAATCTCCAGCCCAAAATAACAGCTGTTTTTAAGAAAAAAGGACTGTGATAATAACATGTTACTCAAACACCAGCCATTTCTACTTACAAAAGAAATGAGATTAAAAGCAATAAATGTAAATCTTTGAAAAATAAAGTAAGGAAGTTACTGAGGTAAATGATGGTATTTTGTTGGCTGTGTGAGCTAGTTAGTACCTCCCATGCCGAAAAGAGTTGGGGTTCTGACAGTCTTGAGCTTGGCACAAATCCCGGATTGCATATGCAAGTGCAAACACAGGAAGCTGAACGCTGTGAATGAGTCCTGGTTTTGCGTAATGGCAGAGGAAGTCATTTCTCACGAGCATGTTCCTTTCTACAGCCTCATGAACCTCATAGGTCAACATGTCAAGAGAATGGTTAGAAACGCATTGACTCAGATCACTGTCTTTGACGTGTTCACAGGCAGACAAAAGCATGGCGTACTCAGAGAGGAACTTGTCACTGGGATACATATGCAGAGTTCAAAGCAAGGAATGGAAAGAAGACATATTCCCTTTTCTAAAGGCAAATCCCACAACTTTGCCAATCTTTTTAACATTGGGAATAGTGATAATCTTGGTAGCAGTCGACCAATTATCACTAGCAATCCACATCTTATTTATATTCTTTTCAATGGCCTTCTTGAAGAGATTAAAAACATGGAATTTCCTCAGAAATACCACAATGACATTAACCTGGACTTCTGCAATGATTATCTCAAGTGTCTGATTTATCCTAATTTCAATGGTCTTATCAGAGAGAAAGGCTGGAAGAACTTCCTTGAAAACTATACATACTTTACTTGCTTCAGCCTGAATTGCAAAGGTGTCTAGAGCCAGTCGTCCATAGTCGTCATCTTGTGGTTATGACACCAATCCAGTTCCATTCAGATTTCTGGATTAGTTGGGCCATTTGTTTTAGTTTGATGCAAGTCACTGGGCACAGTTCGTAAAAATGAAGGAAAATGAATTTTGCCACTTAGGATTTCTGCAGTTGATTCATAACTCACCTGGAAGTGGATAGAATCATTTAGTTATGGTGTTGATAAAGTCCAAGTGATTGTTTATAGCATGCTGTCCTCTCTTTGATTTCCATTCCTTTCCCCAAACTTTGTAACTCCTTCTATCTTTCCCTTTCCATGAATTCACACTGTTGAAATAGCTGAATTATGTACTCACCACCCAGATCCGTGCTTTCTAGTCATTCCAAGTTGTATATAGAATAGGGTCTGTCTTCTTTCTCCATTTATGCCACTGTATACATCTATATCTAGCTTAAACTTGGGCCAAAGCTAATAGTAGACGTTTAAAAATTTACAGATAAATACAGACAAAATGTAGCCAGTCAAATATACATAATGCATTTGGGATTAAGGATTAGAAAATCTTGTTTAATCCCCAGCTTTGCTAATTTTAAGTAAATTCATCTAGTTCAGGGGTCAACAAACATTTCTGTAAAGGACCAGAAATAAAGTATTTTAGGTTTTGATGTTTATATGTGGTCTTTACATTTTTTATTGTATTTTTCTTGTTACAATTTTTTTTTTTGAGACAGGGTCTTGCTTTGTAGTTCAGGCTGGCCCTGAGCTCACTGTGTAGCCCAGGCAAGCCTCAAACTCAGCAACCCTCCTGTCTCTGCCTCCCGAGTGCTGGGATTATAGACGTGAGCCACCACGCCCCACCTTGTTACAATTTTTAATAAATTCCAAAACGTTTATCAGTTTGACAGCTCACCAGCTAAGAGCCATATTTGTTCTGTGGGCTGTGATTTTCCAATGTCTGATTAAGTCCAATACGTAACAGCAATTTGGGAGGCTTACTTAATATTTGATTTATAATTTTTGTGGTTTTATTTTATGGAGAATTATTATAATAATTGCACTCTGTAGGAGCAATAGGAGAATGTAACTTGATTAGTGAAGATGTTTTTTCCTACTTAGCAGTAACTAGGGTGGGAGTATGGTAGAAAGATAATATAGGAACTCAGAGCCAGATAAAATTTTAGAATCCTAATTCCAATAAATTTGGGAAAGTGACTGAATAATATTTTCCCTGTACAATAATAGGCTTCTTATTAAAATTAGCAGAGAAAACTGAAACGGCCACTAACACTCTGAACATTCACAAACCTGGCTGCCCTCTGGTGCTGATAATGCAGGGTATGGTTGCATTGCAAAACTGGGCTTCTATGCCCACAAGATAAGCATCCCAAAAAGGAAAGGGCTCCCTTTCCTTTTTGGCTCTGTTATGGAAATTACACTTTTACATCAACTAGTATATATATATTTATTTATTTATTTATTTTTGAGACAGAGTCTCACTTTGTAGTTCAGCCTGGCCCTGAGCTCACTATGTAGCCCAGGCAAGCCTTGAACTCAGTATCTTCCTGTCTCTGCCTCCCAAGTGCTGGGATTACAGGTGTGAGCCACCACACCCAACATCTAGTATTTATTAAAGTCTACTAGCAGTGTATATAGTCTGGAGATACTGAATTGAAGTCTGTATCTCTGAAGTATTTGGTGAATAATTATTTTTCCTTTTGTCATTTTGGGCTTAAACTTGTTATTCTCAGCCTCACTAGGGTATAAGGTAATGGAACTCCTTATTTATATTTCTTTGCTTTATCTCCAGAAAGTTATATATTTTCAGTTCTCATGAAAATTCATTATATATTTATATATATCTTCCAATTGCTCGCTTCTACCAGTGATCATTTCTTGATAACCTGACTCAGTGAAATCCATGGAGAATGGCTTAGCCTTGAGTAATGTGCAAGAATTAGCATATAGTATTTTGATTTTTTAGAAAATTTTTTGCTTATTTTCAGATTTCTCTCCTGCATTTCAGAGAGGTAATTAGGTTTACTATCTATTCTTAAAGCCTCTCTGTCACAGTCAGGGCAAGACACAAACAATGCCTCCATTTTCCAGATGATACATGGCTCAACCTCTCCTGGTCTCCACAAATGCATCTCTCATTTTTCTCCTTTCTGCTAAAATTGATTTAACCATATGGACTATTTTGTTTTTCTTCCATCTCTGCACTTGATGCTTTCTTTGCCAGATACTCTCTTCACCTTCACCAAATCCCCTTGGTATTCATTTTGTCCATGGTGGAAGACCAATATAACTTTCTTGAGAAGTTTTTTTGGTCCCTTTACCTACCCCTCCTTCACTCATTCTAGTTTTCTCTACAACAGCTGATCAGTGCTCGGGAAACAAGGAAATTGAGACCCTCAGAATGAGTGTCTTATTCAAACAAACAGAAACTAGATCTGACTGACGTAACTGCAACTGCTTAACTAGTTTCTCCAGGTTTCTCTGATAATTTCATAATAACAAACATGAACGAACCAATGTATGGACATGGAACAAAACTCACCTGTGGCATGAGCTGTAAGTTCAATATCCTGGAAACAGCCATGGTTATTTTCGAATAGCCCGTGCCTATAACAGCCTTAACTCTTGGCATGTAGTTGGAATAATCACACTGAAACTCCAGAGTTTCTCTGGAGAAGCTGAGTGTAGAAAGGAACCTCAGTGTAGCAGCCACTGCTGCTGTGACTTCTGTACAAGTGTCATAGATTTCATACCCCAGTTTGATTCCAGATAATAATGTGGAATTATTGATTATTTCAGTGCTGTGTATCATGGCAAGAGTTTGAAGAGGACTGATATTTCAAAGCTGTTGAGAAATACGTGTTTTTTGAATATAAAACACAACTTCTATACATATGGTGACATCTCATTTTATTCATATTTCTACATTAGACAATTTTTGATAAATGAAGTCTACTTTTTAAAGGATCTAAACTTTCTTTGAAAATTATTTTTAATGGAAACTTTTTAAAAAAGTGAATGCTAGAGGCCACAGTTCTTAAATGGAGGCAACAGTGAGAAATTTAATCTTTTCTTGAATGTGCATCAGTTTTACATACTCAGTGTAGTACTTTGCAATATGAGATTTTTTTGATATAGGCTTTTTTGGGAATTTATTGTTAGTATTTTATTGCCACAATCTTAGACTCAAACCTCATTTTTCAGTTTTCTGATTTTAATTTATTGTGGTTGGTTAAGAAACAAGATGATTAAGAATTCAGTTTAAGGGCTGGAGATTTAGCTCAGTGGTTCCAGCGCCTGCCTCGCAAGTGCAAGGTCCTGAGTTCGATCCCAGTAACCACATACAATGCTGGGCGTGGAGACTCACGCCCACCAGCAATCAATACCACATACCACAGTGCCGGGCATGGTGGCTCACGCCTGTAATCCCAGCACTTGGGAGGCAGAGACAGGAGGATTGCTGAGTTCAAGGCTTGCCTGGGCTACATAGTGAGCTCAGGGCCACCCTGAATACAAAAGTGAAACTTTAATAAATACTAGATGTTGGGTGTGGTGGCTCACCCCTGTAATCCCAGCACTGGGGAGGCAGAGACAGGAGGACTGCTAAGTTCGCAGCAGCTTGCCTGGGCTACATAGTGAATTGAGGGCCAGCCTGAACTAAAAAGTGAGACCCTGTCTCACAAAAAAAAAAAAAAAAAAAAAAAAAAAAAAAAAAAAAAAAAAAAAAAAAAAAAAAAAAAAAAAAAAAAAAAAGAATTCAGTTTAAGTAGTCCCTATGTAAGGGACCAGGAGGTTTCTCCTAGCAAGTGTACTAGTTTAATACAGAGACAGTACTACCCACATTTAGAGGTTACTACCAAAATACTTCTTGATGTGGGATCATCCCTGAGTTGCTTTATACTGATTTTCTATTATTTTATCAGTTATTATATGCAAAAGATTCTAAGTAGTGCCTAATACATAATAAAATTCAATGGATGCTTTTTACATGAAGAAAGAGGAATATATTATTAAGAGTTCTGAAACCTTGAAGTTTTCTGTTATTTCCTTAAGTTATTATATATTACTAAAAATTATTATTTGTCATTGAAGACTAAACATGAGATTTAAAAAATCAGTATTATATATCTTTAAATTAAATTAAATTTAATTTTGAGACAGGGTCTCACTTTGTAGTTCAGGCTGGCCCTGAACTCACTATGGAGCCCAGGCAAGCCTTGAACTCAGCAATCCTCCTGCCTCTGCCTCCCGAGTGCTGGCATTACAGGTGTGAACCACCACACCCAGCACTGTGGTGTGTGGTACTGACTGCTGGTGGGCGTGAGTCACCACACTTGGTACTGTTGTATGTGGTTACTGAGAATTGAACCAGGGCCTTTGTGTTTGCTAGACAGTTGCCGGAACCACTGAGCTAAATCTTTAGACCCTATAATTTTTATTTTTTAAAAAACATAGGATACAAATGCAACATTTTAAACAATCAACTGCTTTTCTGTATGGCAATAATGAACTAGTTAAGAAAGTAGACAGTAAAATAGTTCCATTTGTGATAGTTTAAAAAATCTAGGAGTCAATTTAATGAAGGAAATAAAGATCTCTACAATAATTACACAACTCTGACTCAGAAATAGAGAAGACATTAGAAGACGGAAAAATCTGTGTTCACATTTTGACAGAAAATATTGTTAAAATGTACATATTACAAAAAGTGATCTATACATTCAATATAATCCCTATCAAAATTCTAATGACTTTCTCCACAGAACTAGAAAACAAAATCCATAAAATATGGAAACAAAAAGCCTCAAAATAGCCAAATGTATCCAAAACAGAAAGAGCAAGGCTGCAGGCACCACAGTTATACTACAAAGCAATAGCAACAAAAGCAGGATGGTACTTGCCTAAAAGTGGACACAGGCCAATGGAATAGAGGAAACAGAAACAAACCACACAACTCTAGCCACCAAATGCTTGGCAGGAGCCAAAAACATACATTGCAGTATTATTCAGGTATGAAAGAGAAGGAAATTGTGTCATTTGCACAAAAATGAATGGAACTGGAGAACATCATATTAAGTGAAATGAGCCAGATGCAGAAAGATAAGAACCCTGTGTTCTCCCTGATAGTGTAGGTGGAATCTAAAAAGACATATGGAAGTGCAAGGACACTGTTATTAGCTGAGAGGAAAGACATAAGAGCCAGGGGATAGGGAGTTAAAAGGGAGAATAGGTGGATATGATGAGTATTATATATACCTGTATGAAAACAATACATGGAAACTCAGTACTTTTTAAATGCACAAGCACTAATAAAATATATAAAAAATAAATAAGGAAGAGAGAAATGGTAAATTTACCAATTCCCTAATATTTAAATTGCACTGTGTTTTCAGAGTCCCTTGCATATAAACTCTATTAGAGGCAGAATGATTTTGTTTGATATATTTACCAGATTGTCCCCAATGCTGAGAACAGGGTCCAGGTAATGTAGGTACTTAATAAATAGTTCTTTAATGTGGAGTGAAAACTATTTCTCTTGATGATTAACAATAAGTAAAAAGATTTTCAATTCAGTGATATTTCTTTTTCCTCAGGAGAAATTTGTTGAGGGTCAAACAACTATTTTTCATCAGTTGTTAACCTATAGTTATAGTCCTCAAACCTGCATTCGCTGGGTACCAGTGTAGTGCTCTGAAAATCTCCACCACTGCTCTGTGTCCCTTTCCGATGTTCCTCTAATCAAAGATCCCAATTTCAATAGCTTCAAGTGCCCAGCATTTGGGGAGGCCAGCAAAGACCACAGCGGGGTATGGATCACATTTTATCTGAAAGCGTTCTTAGAGGGTTTGGGAAATATTTTTTTGATAAAAGGAATAAAAAAAGTAGGAGAAAATAGGAGATCAACCTTAGGTTAGGATAGAATCAGAATTTTAGAGTTAGAAAGAAGCCTGGGAATCACATTGTCAGAGCAACTGGAGGTAATATTGCCAGCATCCTTAGAAGTTTGGAGAAGCGAAAGGGCTCAAGTGATTTGCCTGTGTTTGCACCGGAGCTGAAATTAGAGTTACACAACCCGCTTCTCTTGTGGAGAATGCATTTAAAACTTCCTGCCCCAGCACCACTTCTCCATATTGCACTGTGCCAATGTCACTTCTGTGATTAAGCTTTACAACAGTTAGTGTATCAAAAGAGAAACTTTGAGTATAGAATGGTCATAACATCACCAAAGCATCAGACGATTTCAGGTATGAAATGAATATGGCAATGACCAAAACTTTGAGAAAAATTTAAATATAGCCTATTTAGATAAAGTGCTAAATAATAGATCTATGTTTAAAACAGTATATATTGTGAGTGACAGAAACACAGATTTACTGTATTATGTTTGTATGGGCTGAAGAGCAGGCTACAGTATCTTCTTAGCTGGGTTCAGGAATTACTTCTTACAGGCACAACACCAAAAATACATTAGTAAGAAACATTCATTATCTCTGCACTTGAAGGTTGTTTGATTACACATAGTTCAGATAAATCTCTCATTCAAGGAAGAATTACAAGGCTAACCATATGCAAGTGAATTATATATATATATATATATACACACACACACACACACATACATAATGAGTTCAAATTTTTTTAAAATAATGTAGATATTCATACACATATATATCTTATATGATGGCATCATCTTGACCTCTAACTGTCTTTTGGGGGCTTTACTCACCCAACACACTTCTGGATTTGTGGTCTTCTGGGGTGATCTTCTGAGAACACCATTTTTTCATGAATAGGAAACAAACCTCCAATCATAACATGCCCTGGAGAAGGGCCAGCCACAAAGTCATCAGGGTTCTGGCAAGGCTGGGAAACAGCCAGAATGATCAGAAAGCAGGTAAGTAGTGTAATTAATGTCATGTTGCTGTCTCATTTGCTCATTTCATGAGTGCACTTAGGATCATTACATTTGTAGGACATCTTCAATAAGGTTCCTATTTCACCTGTAAACATGCTGTAAGGTACAGGGCACTCTTAAAGGTTGTAGGCTCTCAGAGAGTTGATGCCAGTGAAAACAGAAAACAGTATTTCACCAATAAGAGTGTACCAGGCTCTCTCTCATACTCTCCAGTGTTGGAGTCAGGTGTGTGGTAGTCATCATGAAGGCCAAAGCTGACAACATTATAAACACAAATCTCACTGAAATTGTAATGTTTTGCTGTTATGACACATCAAGAGCTTTGATCATGTTGAAATGTCTTCTAAAATGGGATGTAGACTTTTCAGGAGGGAGCAGTTGGAAAAAATTTCCACTCTAAAAATGGAAAGGTCTGCATTTCTAAATGTATTATATTTAATACACAAATGGTTAGATTTAATTTATTAGCTGATTAGAGGAAAAAACTGACCTGCTTTTATTTTTCTCAAAAGCTTCATTTAATAGACAAAATTTAGTTACCTTAGGTATAAATCTCTTCCAGTTTACATGTGTTAGAGAAAATAGCTTTTGTGAGACTTAGCTAATAGTCTTTTGCTTTGAATAAGAAAAACTATTTTTTTCTACTTTTTTTTTTTTGTGGTACTGAGGATTGAACATGGGCCCTTGTGCATCCAAGGTTGGTGCGGTACAATTTAAGCTAAATCCCCAGCCCTGAAAAACTAATTTTTGGCATTACTTGTGTTATTTCTTTAAATTTGAGACTAATTTGAGAATATGAGTTCTTAAATGCTAAGGAGTCTGAGCTGACAAGATTTGATGATATTTTTTGAATTTAACAGAGGACAGACAACACCCAGTAACTCAGGCAACATTAAGAAAATGTTTTTTTGGGGCTGGGGATTTAGCTCACTGGTTCTAGTGTCTGCCTGGCAAGCACAAGGTCCTGAGTGTGATCACTAGTACCACACACCATAATGCTAGGCAGGGTGGCTCATGCCTATAATCCCAGCACTTAGAAGGTGGAGGCTGGAGGATTGGTGTGAGTTGAAGAGTAACTTGGGCTACATAGTGAGTTCAGGGCCAGCCTGAAATACAAAGTGAGACCCTGTCTTAAAAAAACTTAAAAAAATAAAAAAGACGAAAAGAGAAAAATGTTTTCTTTCCCAATATACTAGTTTTATATTATTTTAGTTTTCAGTGGAATTTATTGGTATATTTTAGACATACTTTATGACCACATTTAACATTGCATCCCCACTTCATATATATATATATATATATATATATATATATATATATATATGCATTGTTTCCTTTTTTACTATCATTTTTCCCCTTCTTTATTTCCCCTACCCACATTTTCCATTTTCCTTTTGCAAATTTTCTTCCTTTTCTACATTATCTATATACATTTTAGAACTCAGTTACACCTTCAGTTTTTTATATTAGACAAAAGATATGGTATTTACACATCTGTATCCTATTTATTTCACTTATGAGTAAGTTCTCCAGGTATATACATTTGAGTATAAATGATTCAAACTTATTATACTTTATGGCTGAGTAATAATCCATTTCATTAAAAAAGCACCAAAACTCACATCTTCTTTATCCACTGTCCCATTCATGGGCATTTGGGCTGTTTCCAAGATTTATCTATAACAAACTGAGCTGCTATAAACATACATGCTCATATGTTGCTGTGATACGATTCTTTTAATTCTTTGGTATGATCTGCAGTGGCCTTTAAATGATCTCAGTTATGGCACACCATGAAAGGTACTTAAACAGAGCAATCATATCACTTGGTTGACATAATACAATCAGTAGCATCAACAGTGTCTAGCACAGCACAGGAAATGACAAACTTTGGCAATTACTATTTTGATACTTTTAACCTTGTGAGTTGGATCTGTAATCATAAGCCAAAATTTAGAACTAACCAGATTTATGCTTACAACATACAGGCCCTTCAATACAGCAGCATCACCCTCAGGGAGTTGGTGTAGAGAGATAGAGGAAAGTGAGATTAGAAATAGGGTTAGAGGGATTGGAGATTTAACTCAGTAGTTCCGGCACCTGCCTCACAGCTCAAGGTCCTGAGTTCGATCCCTGGTAACCAATACAACAATGCTGGGCATGGTGACTCACACCCACCAGCAATCAATACCACATAACACAGTGTGGGGTGTGGCGGCTCATGCCTGTCATCCCAGCACTCGAGAGGCAGAGGCAGGAAGATTGCTGAGTTTGAGGCTTGCCTGAGCTATATAGTGAGCTCAGGCCCAGCCTGAACTACAAAGCCAGACCCTGTCTCAAAAAAAAAAAAAAAAAAAAAAAAAAAAAAAAAAAAAAAAAAAAAAAAGGAAAAAAAAAAAAAAAAAAAAAAAAAAAAAAAAAAAAAAAAAAAAAAAAAAAAAAAAAAAAAGAAAAGAAAAGAAAAGAAAAAAAAGAAATAGGGTTAGAGAATATATGAAGATCACACAAACCCAAGGAAAAAAATAATAAAAGATAGGAGGACAAAAGAGACAGAAGGGACAAATATAAAACAGAACAGACTAACAACAGTACAACCACTAGAAACTGTATTTACCTTCCTATAACAGTACAGAAGAAAGAGAGTAGGTAAGACAGAGATGCATAACTTCTCATAACTGATACCAACTGAAGGACAAGACAGGATGAAGGAACAAAAGAACAAAAGGAGTACTCAGCAACAATAGGCTAACTGGAGAGTATTTTCCCTCTCCTATAAAAATAAAAGCAATTGAGAGAACAAACCCAAAAGTGGGCAGACTCAGCAAGAAGAGAGTAGAAAAATGAACAATGCAAGCTCAGAGAAAAGAAAGAAAAAAAACACCACCACCAGCAATAGTAACAGAAAACAAAGCTAAAAACACTATTGAAAGGGCCCTTCAGACCCTGGATCTGTATGGGCAGTAGCATGCAGATTGAGTTGTCTAGTCACAGGGAGACAGCTGCCATTCCCTGCCTAGGTTCTGGCTATAATGCCTGAGTTGAGCTCAATGAACTCTTGTAGGCTTGAACTCTGCAAGGGCCCAGGGTCCTGTATGTGGGACTAATTCCACAAACTCACCAATGGCTGTAGTCAGCAAAATTTTTTCACTTTTCCAGTGTGTGTGTGTGTGTTTTTTTTTTTTTTTTTGGCAGACAGGGCAGTCACACATGGAAGGCCTCTGGGTAGGTCCCAGCACTGCCGTCTCACTTATTCAGTGTGTGCAGACAAGTAAATAGAGTCTCTGGGGCTCCTTCCCACATGCAGGTCCCATAAGAGGTCAGGGCCCAAGCATCAGTGTGTGCAGACAAGAGGATCCAGTCTCTGTGGCTCCTCCTCTCATGCTGCTTGCTGGGAGCTCAGGGGCCAAATGCTGTGGGGAAGGTGGGCAGAGGCCTGCTCATGCAGGAGGAGCCCTTATGCAGAAAATGCTTTAAGTTTTTAAATGTGTATTTCCAAATCAATCTTTTAAAAAATATTTGTTATAAAAGGATTATTTGATATAAAAGCTGATAGGAAACAAACCAAATTTTATTCATAATTAGTTTGATGTGTAGCAGATACATTTAAAAGCATTTAAAAAAATAAAAAAGTATAGTGCTACTGAAGCATTTTTTATTATCTACACTAGCTTTAGACTCTATGGACTGTGAACTACACCAGGAACAGAGGAGTCGCAGCATCTCCTAGCATCAAGTGCTTTTTAAAATCTCAACAAGTGACAAGAGTTACAACAATGATTTCTCATAGGTTGTAATTTTGACAGTATTAAGGGGGTTTTAAATCATGAAGACATAAAGATTAAGGAAATTTTTTTCATTTTAATAAATATAACCTAAAATTTGGATTTATTTTCTTTTCTTGTCTTTAGTTCCCTTGCACTAGGCCAGGGCTTCCCTGTAAGGTGAGTAGAGGGCCTGGGATCATAGTGAGATCACATGGCTGAGGAAAGGAAAAGGACTGAAGATGAGACAGACTCACTGGCACACATTAGGTCTCTTACCTCGTTTTTTCGTCACTGCTACACAAACAAAAATATATTTAGCTGAAACAAGTAGGTACTCAAAACAATACCATAACCACATTGTATTTGCTCAATACTAAATCTGATTTCTTTTTCAGGTTTTGATATGTTTCTCTTCCACATTAATTATTTACCACAGAGTCAGAACAGGAGAGGTTGATCCCTTAAAAGTGCAACCCTAGGGTTGGAGATTTGGCTCAGTGGTTCCAGCGCCTGCCTTGCAAGCGCAAGTTCCCTGGTTCAATCCCCGGTAACCACATACAAGAATATTGGGCATGGTGACTCACACCCACTTGCAATCAATACCTCATACCACAGATGCTGGGCTTGGTGGCTCATGCCTGTAACCCCAGCACTTGGGAGGCAGAGGCAGGAGGATTGCTGAGTTTGAGGCTTGCCTGGGCTACATAGTGAGGCCAGCCTGAACTATAAAGTGAGACCCTGTCTCCAAAAAACAAACAAATGCAACCTTAAACCCATGATTTAGGAACTCCCAGGATTAGGAAACTGCACCTTACATCTCCTGAGCTAATGTATTGCACATTTATTCAATCCTCCCTTCCTAGTTTTTCATGATAAACTAGATTGAAGCTTTTTTAAAAAATTTTTTTTAGGCAGTATCTTGCTTTGTAGTTCAGGCTGGCCCTCACCTCACTGTGGAGCCCAGGCAAGCCTCTAACTCAGTAATCCTCCTGTCTCTGCCTCCCAAGTGCTGGGATTACAGGCATGAGCCACCATGCCCGGCACTATGGTATGTGGTATTGATTGCTGATGGGCGTGAGTCACCACACCCAACACTGTATGTGGTTACCAGGGATTGAACTCAGGACCTTGCGCTTGCGAGGCAGGCACCAGAACCATTGAGCCAAATCTCTTGCCCTAGATTGAAGTTTTTTGAAAGTGGAGATAAAATTTTATGCTTTGTACATCTGAAAGCTTGTTTTTTTTTCTTTTTGAGACAGGGTCTCTCTTTGTAGTTCAGGCTGGCCCTCAGCTCACTATGTAGTCCAGGCAAACCTCGAACTTAGTAATCCTCCTGTCTCTGCCTCTCGAGTGCTGCGATTACTGGTGTGAGCCACCACGCCCAGCACTGTGGTATGTGGTATTGATTGCTGGTGGGGGTGAATTACCACGTCCAGCATTGTATGTGGTTACCAGGGATCAAGCTCGGGACCTTGGCACTTGCGAGGCAGGCACCAGAACCACTGAGCTAAATCTCCAGCCCTGAAAGTTTATTTTTTAAACATAAGAGCAATTTTGTTATACACAACTACACTAAAGAGCTGAATCAGTGTGCTTATCTTAACAATCCACTGGTAAGCTCATAGTTGGTAGATGAGCACCAGAAAGCCAATCCAAGCTAATGTTCTTACTAGATATGACCAGCAGCATTTACAGTCTATTGCTGTTATCATTCAGCCACAGAAATAAAAATACCCATCCATATTGATATCATCACACTTTATACCACCAAGTTTGATCTAGCACTGCTGCCTAGTGCACACCTCCTAACCCAGTCTCCAACACTGCCGCTCTGGGAAGAAGCATCCTGTCATTGCAGCCAGGTGCTCCATGCCCTATGACTTTCCTTTCCACCAATGCTGCTTTTGTAATTGAAGTCTCTCTCATAGTACAGTTTTGACATTAGGTAATTAAAATTATTTAGTGTGAACAATAGGCAAGGTTATCCTAGATCAGAACATCACAAGCAATCTATGAGTAGGGTTCATGGAAGTCTCAGTGTACTTTGAAACTGCACAGACATTTTGAATGAACATGAAGATGTAGATTTTTCTGAGGAAGAGCATTCAGTGCTTTTAACACACTATCAGGGCCTCTGCGAGCCCTGCAAACATGAAGAACCATTGTCTGTCTGAACAAATTAAGCTCTGCTCCTAGGAAGCTCAAAAATGTCTCCTGAGATAACAATTCTTCTTTTGTTAGTCTCTTGACATTCAGATTATCTTCACTAAACTTTCATTGACTTCATCATATGCTTGAGATGCATATCGCAGTGGTATGATATCATCAGTCACAAGATATATGCCAAATTGTGATTGGCTTCCTCAAAAAACTTATTTTCTTCTCAGCATTTACCAAAAGCTGTCACTGTTAGTTGGTTATTGTCCATTTACTCCATTTTATTTGAAAGCTCTGTAAGACAGGTACTGTTTAAATTTTTGCTATGATATACCCTCTTATATATAGGGCCCACACACAGTAGACACTCAATAATTAGTTGTTGATAAATGAATGAATATATGGAAAAACAAAAGTTAGTGGCTGTGGCTTCAACTGCCTCCCTAGGTAGATCTGAGAAATGTAGAGCTAAGAAATCCATACACCAGAGAACTCTCAAGTCTATTAGTGAAGAACACTCACAAGCTAGAGGCAGAAACTCCAAGTTCATATTGTTTTTCTCTGGTTTATATCAGAATTAGGATTTGTTTGGAGAAACATAATATGTACTCCCCTATTTATTCATCCTGCCCTCTTCTTCCAGTGAGATCAGGTGTAAGCACCTGGCTCATAGGAGCCCCAAAAGACTGCTCACTGCCCACTTGTGTGTTTTCAACAGACACACTCTGGTAGGTTCACAGTTCATGGTGTGAGTGTGGCATGTTTGTGTTGTAAGTACAAACAACCTTTTGTATGTACTACACAAATTTGGTTCTGTCACAGGAATAGTGTATCAGTGAAGTCTGGAAAAGATTGCTCAGAAATAAGAGAATTTATCACTGTCAGTTGATGTGTTAATAGAAGCAAAAATTAGAGATTAGGGCAATTTTGAGAGGCCAATATGACATCATGGAGAAGACAAACTCAGGCTTCTTCCTTGTGATTTCAGAAAATCAACATGTTTAATCCGTCAAACAAAGAGAGACAACTATGGCTAGACCAGGTTGGTGAATTATTGCAGATCTGGCTGGTTTGGTTGGCAAACAGTCACTGAATGTTTTCTTCAAACTCTTCCTTGTATAAAGAGATAGTGGAGCTATTTAAAACAAATGGAAAACCTCTGGATTATGAGAAACACAACAGAAACAGATAACTAATTTAGAAAGAACGTATTTACCTATGATAGCTGTATAGAGTTTTAGTTGGTTAGATCCTTCAATAGACAAGGAGTTTTGTTTAACTCTGAGTCCATCAATCTTTTCACAAATGTTGTAAAAGTAAATTTATATAATCCTTTAAATCTGTAGAGAATAAAATGAAATCAAGGTTAAATTACAAAAACATATGCTGATGACTGTTATCAAATTTCCAGATTGGAACTATTTCTAGAATATAGGTCCTTTTTATTGGTAGTTATATTCGAACATTGCTTATTTTATCTAAATTATCCTCAGAAAATTACCTAGAAATTTATCATAATGCTTCTGATTTGCTTTAGAGCTTTATTTTTTTTGTTGAAGAAACATATCAGTTCTACACCATATTTATTCATTCAACAAATGATGTATGAGGCATTATTTTAGGGGTCAGAGGAACTGAGTGAACACAGCATGGGAAAATTCTTCATAAAGTTTTACAATCTAAAGGACAATTATCAAACATGTGTGTGTGTGTGTGTGTGTATGTGTTTTACAGTTTATTAGGAGGAATTAAGAATATGAACAATATGGCAGCTGGAGAGCATAAAAACTGCAGTCAAGCCATTGCCAAGGTGCTGACACATGACCACAGGGCTCATGCGGGAGGGAAGTGGGACCTATGGGCACCATCAAGACCTGAAGAGAGGGCTGGGTAGAACAGCAAGGAAGCAGTGCATCTGGGCTGGGGAGAAACAGGGAGGCCCAGAAAGAAAGGAAGCAAAGAAGTGACATGGGGCAATGCTGGAGGTCTTTCTAGTCTCTCTGAAGACTGCTCTGCAGTCTGAAATGGGAAGTCATTGGGAGATTTTGAGTCATGGAGTGATATATTGTGACTTATACTTTTAAAGGATTATTTTCTCTCTGTGTTGAGAAGAAATTGGAGGTGACTCAGTAACTCTTGTAATACTTCAAGTGATAGGATACTGGCCCCTAAGAGTCTGGGGATAGTGGAGAAGAGTTGTCAAATTCTGAAAATTTTTTAATTATGGAGTCAACACAATCTGTTGCTTTAATAAGCTCAATTTGAGATATAAGAAAAAGAGAGAAGTCAGGTGGCCACAAGCTTTTATTCTGAGCAATTGGAAACATCAGGTTTTCAACATTTGTGATAAATAGAGTGTAAGATATGCTCATTTACAGTGGAAAATATCAGAATTTGAACTTTAGATGTGTATGTGTGTGTGTGTGTATAATTTCACATTTAAGCAAAGATATCAGGTGGGACTAGTATGCTGAAATGCAAAGTACAAAAGTGATGCTTGAGATAGAAATGTACATATGAAATCATTAGCATGCAGATAATATGGAATATAGGAGCATAGAAATCTCTTCATTGAATACTGATAAAATTGTTACAGACCTGAATCTGAAGGCTGCCACTTGAAGCATGCCATGTATGGTCCGTGAGAAAGAGCCCCAACAGCAGCAAGAAAAGGCAATGAACTACAAGAAGTCTTAGGAAGTGAAGAAGGTGTTTCTAGGACGGAACACTGTGGCCAAACCTTACTTGGGTGAAATCAAAGAAAGATGAAGAATTAACCATTGGATTTAGCAATTTTATGACATTTATGACCTTGATAAGAGTCGAGTTGGTGGAGTTGTGTGGGGCAAACTGTGTGCTAATCATGTAAATGGTTATTTCCAGACTGATCATAGGATCTCTGTGGGTGTATAAAATTAATATAATAACATTAAAATTTTTTGTGGTACTGGGAATTGAACTCAGGACCTTGAACATGTGAGGCAGGCACAGTACCACTGAACTAAATCTCTGGCCCTAGCACTTAAAATATTAAAAAAGCTAATCTGTTAATCAAGTTATTCAAGTGTCCAATGTAATTAATTGTGTGTGAAACATAATGATCAATAATAGCTAATATTTATTGAGAATCTATTACATTTCAACATTATGGTAAAAGCCCATAAGGTAGGTACCATTACCATTTCTGTCTCAGGTAAGAGGAATCCTCGGCTGAAAGGGGTATATCATTTGCTCAGGATGGGTGGCATGGCTTAAGTGCCTCAATTTAGACTCAAATCTACATCTGTCTGGATTCAGAGCCTTAGTTTTTACTTTCTGTATACAAAAGACCCACTCAAGTTATGCTCTGTCTGAGCAATAGAACTGGGAGAAAAGAATATACATGAATGAATTTGTTATACACCCTAGAAGCACATTTAGAAAGAAAACACAAGACAATTTTATGATGAAGCTCCTTCTTGTTTCATTTGATCAGAGATACTCTTATGGATATGGATATGTATATGTAATATGTGGCATATATACATATAGTATATAGCATATGTAATATATATTATTGTTTCAGAACCAGAGAGTAGAATAATTTTTGATTGCTGTATCTTACATCATAAACAACAGTCCTAAAATATAACAAAACCATGTTCACAGAATTATACTTTTCTTAATAACTGTAGTAGCCTTACAGTTTAAGAAAGAATCATTAATAGTTGTGAAATATTGGCCTTCATAATATTTGGAAGTATTAAATTTTCATTCATCATTTTTTGGCAACTCTTTCTCTCTCTCTCTCTCTTTTCACCTCTCTCCACCTCTCTGCATTAGAACAAAAAAATCACGATTCTACAAAGAAAAAAGGGAAGTAGGAAGATGAAATAAAAATGTTTCAAACTTTCTTTTCTTCAATATTTATTAAAAATGAACTATAGAATATTTTAACTATAAGAATGCAGGATTGTTGTCTGGTTTTCTCCTTTCCAAAACTACATCCTGAGCAGCTAGGGATTTAGCTCAAGTGGTACTGTGCCTACCTTGGAATCACAAGGGCCAGAGTTTAATACCTGGTGCCGCCAAAAAAAGAAAAAAATCAAAACTACATCCTGAATAACTAATTTAGAGCCTGATTTGTGTGAGGGTATCAGCAAATGTCTATGGAATGAATCAGTGAATGAAAACATTTATGGGATCTATCATATATGGAATCTAGTAACATAAAGCAGTAACAGTGCTTAAATTGTTACTTCATATAAAGCTATTGATATTGTCATATCAATATAGACTTTCTGAAACACAAATTTGAGCACCTGTTTCTTCCACACGATTCATTGCTTATTCCCTGGACATCTCTGGCCATGAAACTCCCAACTGCCCTTCTTCTGTGGCTTATGCAAAGCTCCTCACACCCTGTACCCCAACACTGACTCTTTTGGGACTTTCCCTCTTTAATTTGAAGCCAGACTGAACACATTTCATATCTCTATTCCTTTTCACACATTTTCTTTTTGTTTTGAGCATTCTTCTATGTTTATCTCTGCTGAAAAAGCTTCTTGTTTTCATGTTCAAAAAATAAACTATTTATGTATTTATCTGACAAACATTTACAAAATTTATAGACATTTAAAATCACATTAGATTGTACTGTAAATTTTGCTTCCTCTGTCAATCATAATTTGGAGAACTCAAGAAAGAGGATAATGTGTTTTATTTACCTACACTTTTACTCTTTCCATTGTTCTTCTTTCTTGATGTTTCAAGTTTCCTTCTTGCACTAGTCACATCTTCTTATTTTTACTCTTGATGTTGGGGCACTTATGACTCTAGAAATATTGTTCCTTGACAGGCTAAATAATTCTTGAAGATACTTGCTTTTGTAAGTAAGCAGACCAGTTCTGGGAATTCATACATCTGATAGCAGATTTGTCAGCCTCCCACACTCTGGGCCATTTGCTTTGTCTCCAGCCAGGTACTAGAAAGCCCCACTCTCTCAAGCCTATGAAATCTATGCAAGCTAGCTAATTCTAAATGTACATTCTGACTTAGGGGCCACAATAAAAACCTTTGCCCACATTCCTGTCCCTCTTCCCTCTACTCCTGATGGAGCCTCTGGCTTCCCATCTTAGTGTGCCCAGTGCCTGTTTCTAGAAATCTGTGAGCACAAGACATCTCCCATTGTAACAGTCATTTTTGTATCTGTGCTTTACTAAGTCTCAGGAAAACAAACACTGGATACTCTTTTTTTTTTTTTTTTTTTTTTTGAGACAGGGTTTCGCTTTTGTATTCAGGGTGGCCCTGAGCTCACTATGTAGCCCACGCAATCCTTGAACTCAGCAATCCTCCTGTCTCTGCCTCCCAAGTGCTGGGATTACAGGCGTGAGCCACCATGCCCGGCACTGTGGTATGTGGTATTGATTGCTGGTGGGCGTGAGTCACCACGCCCAGCATTGTATGTGGTTACTGAGATTGAACTCAGAGCCTTGCGCTTGCGAGGTAGGCGCCAGAACCACTGAGCTAAATCTCAGGCCCACCCTGGATACCCTTAAAACAGTTCTTTAATCATTTCTTTTCTGTTTGGAGAACTTTTTGTAGCCATTCTTTTAGGTAAGGTCTGCTGCTGCTAAATTGCATTTTTCTTCAACTATGAGTGTCTTTGATTTCTTTCACTCCTGAAAATGATTTCCTGTGGTAATCTGAATCTGATTCCACAGCTCTTTTCAGTATTTGAAAAATATTGTCCTGCTGGGCGTGGTGGCTCATGCCTGTAATCCCAGCACTCAGGAGGCAGAGGCAGGAGGATTGCTGAGTTCGAGGCTTGCCTGGACTACATAGTGAGCTCAGGGCCAGCCTGAACTACAAAGCGAGACCCTGTCTCAAAAAAAAATATTGTCCTATTTCCTTCTGAGAAATAGAAGCCAGTAGTCTGTTCTGATGTTGTTGCACAATATTGTAACAATTTCTTATGCATCTGTGTTTTCCACAAAATTTGCATTCCTTGAGTTTTTGTCCAAGTACAGCTTCTAAATGCCAGCCTCACTGTTTGGACAATACTAAATATATTATAAAAACATGTAGAACAAATTCATCTTAAAGAATGAGCTTGAGTCATTTGTAGGAAATGATCTTTGAGGCACAATATTCAGTGAAATAAATCAATATTTAAGCTTACACATTTTGTATGGTTTCTATATGTGAGAACTTCAAAATATAAATAAGGAGCAAGATGAAAAGTATAGAATAAGAAATAAGGAGATTCATCTTTCTCATATGGAAAGGGAATCAAGAGATAGAAGGAGAGAGAAAGGAGAAGGGAAAAGGATAAAAAAGTAATTAGAATGTGTTAATGTACATGTACCAACTCCCCACAAGGAATGTAAACATTATGTACTAATAAAACACGTACTAATGCAAACACATACTATACCCAGTCTCAAAAAAAGTTCTGTCGGTCTGATGCTGAACTCTGCCACCTGTTTCTTCCAGCAGCATTTACCTGGTATATACTTTCACCTATATT
Source organism: Thryonomys swinderianus (assembly GCA_004025085.1). Taxonomy (NCBI): domain Eukaryota; kingdom Metazoa; phylum Chordata; class Mammalia; order Rodentia; family Thryonomyidae; genus Thryonomys; species Thryonomys swinderianus. The sequence goes on along the minus strand of PVIC010001998.1, from coordinate 53,051 downwards.
CCTTTCAACCTTAATGTACCCATTTTGGCTTAGGTTTATTTCTTGTAAGCAGTGTGTACCACTGAGGGTCTTTTCCTTTTCTTTCTTTTTTTAAATTCAATTTTTGGTACATTATATATACACATCACAATTACACTCCACATTGAGAACTTCTACCAGTATATGACATAACTTAATTCTCATTTTTCCCCTTCTTCCACCCACACTACAATCCCCCACCCCTATATACACGAGCTGTTTCCTTTTTTTAACCATCAAGTTTTTTCTTTTCCCTCATTATTTACCCCTAAACCCCATTTCTGTTTGCATAGTTACTATTTCACAGTATCTATTATGCATTCTAGAACTCATTTACAAGTGCAGTTTCTCATTTAAGAATGTGATCTGATTTCAAGGTGAATTGATGTATTTACAGTTGGTAAATATAGTTGGAGATTGAGAGTGGCTGTGAGGAGTTCAGAACCAGTTATACTAATAAAAAGTTTGTGTTTGAATTCCCAGCACACAATTTTGGGTGAATGATAACTTCACAAAACCGTTGAAATATAGTATCTAAAGTAAAGTACAGTTTGGTTCTTCTCCATTTCACATGCACGAGCATTCCCTGCATTTACAGTGAGGGAAGAAAAGAAAAGGAGAGCATGAGAAGTAAACAGCTACCCATGTTCAAAAGTGCAAATTAAGTAGTCCTTTCAGTCGTAATTATATTGGGGTCCGAATTCAGCTCTTCCCCTTGAAGTTACCCATGGAGATACTGACTTGCTACGGTCGTGGCGCGGAGCACCCGCCCTCCCTCTGTGCTGGGGTCTGGGAGGCTGGATGCGGCCTGGCCCCTGAGCGGGCTCTCCTCGTGTGCGCTGCTCTCCTGCCTGCAGCGGGTAAGCCAGCCGGAGCCCAGCTCTCTGTGGTGCCCTACGAAGAAGCTCTCTTCCGCCGCCACAGCAGTTTGCTTTCACGGAAGAAGCTCCGCGCTTTTGCTTGCGTGGTCAGGGAGCTCGGCAGCGCCCCACAGGATGCGCCACAGGCGCAGAGCGGCTTGTGTGTGTGTGTGTGTGTGTGTGTGTGTGTGTGTGTGGCGCTCACGTGGCCCTGCTCCAGTTTCCTTTTCTTGCCATGGATCACTCTGGTCACATTCCTGCCACCACAGGGACTAACAGAGCCATGGGTTCTCATTGTCTGGATCCATGTCTCTAGGACCATCCTCTGGTTTCTTTCTTTCCCAGGAGCTCACTCGTTCTAACTCATTCACTGCTCTCCAAATGAGTCTCTGGCATTTGCTTCCTCTAGTGTCCTGGTCTTTGACTATCTGACTCACCAGCTCTGTCTCCCAGTGAGAAGAGAGTCTGGGCAGGGAGCTGTGCGGCTGGTCGATCAGTTGGGCGTGAATCACAGCAGCCTGGCCAGAACTGCTGTGCGTGAGGACTGGCTCTTTCCCCAGTATAGCGTGGTCACCAGTCCTGGGATGGAAGCCTTGCTAGGGTCCAGGAAGGGCTCCGCTTCTTCTGCTAAACAGCCTTGACACTGGAATTCACCTGGTGAGCTTCCTCTTCAAGTTGCCTTCCACCTCAGGGTATTTGTTTGCCCATGTTTCCGGGCACCTTCCTTTCTACCGTGCACATCGAGCACCTGTGAGTGCCCCTACAGCCTCTTGGCAGCCCTGATGAGTTCCTCATCTGTTCATTGATATATGCACCTTGATTTATATCATAGCATGCCATCGTGAATAGCATTACAATAGACAATAGGAGAAAGCATATGATTAGATGGTAGTTGTTTAAAAATTCAATAATGATATTTTGAAATCTTATTAAGAACAGCCAAAACTAGATTCAAATCCTGCTCTATCATTTACTATTTGGATAAACCTAGACAAGGGTCTTAAATTTCCAGTTCCCTGGCATGTAAAATGTAGCAAATAATACTGGCTACGAGGGTTCAGTGACACACAGTACGGAAAGCACATAATTTAGCTCTGGCATCAGCCAGATTTTCAGTAGCCGCTTTCCTTCAAGGAAAGTTATCAGAGTAGGACTTTATATTCTTACCACGTGGACATCAGCTGGACATTCATGTGTATTCTCAAAGCAGATCATGTGTATTTTTCAAAGCAGTACATGCCAAGTTTCATTGAGACATCGATTTAGAGCCCACCAAACAGTTTGAAGGCAAATGCTGAGTTGCTGATTCCTGGCCTGTGGAAGCGCCCCACCCACAGCTCTAGAGCTCACATTTTAGGCCAAATCTGTAATTTTTATGGTTATTTTAAAGGCTTTAAAAAGCTATTTACAGGTTTGAAGAAATTTTCCATTAAAAAGAGATTAATACATTAAGATAGATGTGTCTTCATAAGTCTATTTTTCCTCCCTTTAAAAATCAGGGACAGAGTTTGGGAATTAGAAAAATATTATTCAACATCCCCACCTACTGGTTACTTTACAATATTAATTAGTAAGAGAACTAAAACTTTTTGATACTATTACTATTATAATGCTTTATTATTAATAAACTATTACTATGGATAATGACAAAATGTATTAGCACTTACTATAGTTTAGAAATCTTTACAAGTCTTTCTGATGTGGAAAATCACAGAATAACAGTCTGTTTTGGATTGAGTCAATATGACCTAATATTAAGTTGAATAGTTCCATCATTATCACTGAGCAAAGGAGAAATTATTCACTCGCTACAAAGCAACAGCCTTTTGGCACCAGGGACTAACTTTATAGAAGACAATTTTCTGTGGCTTGGGGAGTACGAATGATTGCAGGAGTAGGCTCTCATGAAGAATGCCCAACCTAGGTCCTTCACAGGCACAGCTCACAGTAGGGTTTGTCTTCCTTGGAGAATCATTTTTTTTTTTTTTTGAGACAGGGTCTTGCTTTGTAGTTCAGGCTAGCTCTCAGCTCACTATGTAACCCAGGCAAGCCTCGAACTCAGCAATCCTCCTGTCTCTGCCTCCTGAGTGCTGGGATTACATGTGTGAGCCACCACGCCCAGCACTGTGGTATGCGGTATTGATTGCTGGTGGGCGTGAGTCTCCATGCCCAGCATCGTATGTGGTTACCGGGGATCGAACTCAAGCGCTGGAACAGTGCACTGAGCTAACCCTCCGGCCCCCTTGGAGAATCTTACACTGCCGCTGATCTGACGGGAGGCAGAGCTCAGGTGTACTGAGAGCAGTGGAGCTGCTGTAAATACGGATGGAGCTCTGCTCTCCTGCCTGTCACCCTGCTTTCTGTGCTGCCTGCTTCCTAGCAGCGCCAACGGTGGCCTGGATGGGGGACTCCCTGCCTGGAAGACTGCAGCATCCCTGTCCACACTCTGTTGACAAGTTCTTGGCCTCAGACTTTTCCCAAAGGCCATTCATCCTGTAATGTAGTATACATTTTCTCAGCGAGAAATACGTTTCTGAATAGACTAGAACATTTTTATTTTTATGAGCTCTAAAATTTATGATAGGTATTGTGAAATAGGAAGAAATCTTCAAAGGGAAAAGGTGGGGTAGGGGTTAGTAAAGAAGGGAAAGAAAAAATTTGATGGTTAAAAAAGGAAACAAAGCTTATGTATATAAGGAGCAGGGAGTTGTAGGGAGGGCAGGGGAATGGGAAAAAAATGAGAGTCATGACGTGTCATGTAATGATACAAACCCTCAATGTTGAATGTGATCATATATATATATGTATATATATAATGTACCAATAAAATAAATTGAAACATTTTATTTTTAATTGATACACAGTAATTGTGTATACTTATGAGATCAGTGTGAGAACTTGCTATATATATACAGACTGTAATGATCACATTATACACAGCATTTCCATATCCTTAAACATTTATTATTTTTTTGTGTTGAAAGCCTTTTTACTCTTCTTTTTCTGAAATATATAATAAATCGTTGTGAGCCATATTTATCCTACTGTGCACTAGAAATCAGTCTTCCTAACTGTACTTTTATTATATCTGTGTGTTGGCACTTCAAAGGAAACAACCTGAGAGCGTTGAGACAGACTGAAGAGACAACCTGCAGAATGGAAGAATATTGACAAACCATTCATCTGAAAAAGTACTAATATTGAAAACATAAAAAACTCAAAAGCAAAGAAATTATCCAATCTAAAAACATTCAAAGGATCTGAATATACATTCTTCAAAAGAAGATAATAGGCTAACACGTGTGTGAAAAATTGCTCAACATTCCCAATCATTAGGGAAACTCAACTCAGAATAACAATTAGATGTCATCTCATTTCAGTTAGAATGGCCAGAATCAAAAGAAAATAAATGCTAGGAAAAATATAGAGAAAAGGAGCTCTCATGCTCTGTTGGTAGGTATATTCATACAACCTTTATAGAAAATAATATGGAGTTTCTTGAAAAAGCTAAAAAAACCAACATATGATTAATCCATTCTACTACTGGAGATAAAACTGGTATGTAAAGAGATATCTGAACTGCCATATTTATTGCAGGACTAGTCACATAATCAAAAATATGGAACCAACTGAGTAGACTTCAAAAGTATTAGAAAATTTTATAGCACAAACAATAGTCTTGAAACTTACTATTTTTATTTATTTATTTATTTTTTAGACAGGATCTTGCATTGTATTGTAGTTCAGGCTGGCCCTGGGTTCACTATGTAGCCCAGGCAAGCCTTGAACTCAGCAGTCCTCCTGCCTCTGCCTCCCGAGTGCTGGGATTGCAGGCGTGAGCCACCATGCCCAGCACTGTGGTGTGTGGTACTGATTGCTGGTGGGTGTGAGTCACCACGCCAGGTATTGTTGTATGTGGTTACCGGGAATTGAACCAGGGGCCTTGAGCTTGCTAGACAGGTGCGGGAACCTGAGCTAAATCTCTAGCCTTGTTGAGCTGAATTTATGAGGAAAAAGAGTCAAAAGTGGAGCTAGGAGAGCCACTGAGCCTGAGGTCTTTGCCTTGTAACTTTGATTTTTTAAAAAAGTCATGATATTTAAGCAGGTTATCCACCCATATTCACCAAATAGATCTTACTGATTGGATATTGGAAGGGATGTGTTCTAGAGAGTGAGATCTCAGGCCTTCTGGAAATAACATATTTAAGGATTTGGGGAGTGGGTGAGCACATATAATTGGGAGAACTGGAAGTCATTGCCAGAGGATGGACTGACTTTTGGCAAAGTGGCTGATAACATATGCTGAAAAAAAGACAGCCTGTTCAACAAATGATGCTGGGAAAGCTGATTATCCACATGCAGAAGAAGGAATGTAGATCTGTATCACTTTTCATTTGATGCTAAAGTCAGTATCAACAGATCAAAGTCCTAAACAGGTAAACAGAAACACAGAATATGCCACAACATAAAATGTGTACATCTATTGAAGACAGTTATATACAAGGACTTTTTGAACAGAAAAACAATTGGATAAGACATTCTACCATGAGACACCATATAACATTACATCAAATTATAACCTTCTGCATAGCAAAGGAAACAACCGACAGAGTGAAGAGACAAACTACAAAATTGGAAAAATAATTGACAGCTGTACTTTGAATGGAGGACTATCTAGACTATGTGAAGAACCTAAAAAATTAGACTTCTCATAATATAGACCCAACCTAAAAATGAGCAATTGAAATGAATAGATGCTTCTCAAAAGAAGTACAAATGATCAGTAAGTACATGAAGACATGTTCAGGGCCTTGGGCCACTAGAGAAATGCAAATCAAAACAACACTGAGGTTTCTTCCTACTCCAGTAAGAATGGTTTTCTTCCAGGACCCAAGAAACCACAAATGTTGTTAAGGTTGTGGGGAAAAGACACCTTTCTACATTGTTGGTGAGGATGTAGTCAAGTACGGCTACTTGAAACATAATGTGAACATTCTTCCAAAAAGTAGAAATAGAAATTCCTTTGACTCATGCATATCACTTCTGGATATCTTTTAAAAAAGCTTTTTATTGTGATATAGGTACATTGTATATAGACATCATAATCACACTCAACATTGAGAATTTGTACCAGTATATGACACAACTTAATTTTCAGTTTTTCCCATTCCCCTACTCACCCTATGATCCCCCACCCCTGTATGCATGAGTTTGTTTCCCCTTTTTTATAATCATCACAATTCTTTTTTTCCCCTCATTATTTACCCCATCCCCCATTTCCCTTAGGATATTTTCTATTTTATGGTGTCTATCATCCATTCTAGGACTTATTTACATTTTCAGTTTCTCATACCAGAGAAAAGATATGGTTATTTATACATCTGTGACCTATTTATTTCACTTATGAGTATGTTTTCAAGGTATGGCCATTTGAGTTCGAATGACTCAAACTTATCATTCTTTATGGCAGAGTAATACTTCATTTTATTTAAAAAAAACCCACATCTTTTTAAACTAGTCTAGAGCTGTTGAGCATTTGGGTTGTTTTCAAGATTTAGCTTTTAAAAAGAATTAAAGTCATTATATAATGGTAATACATGAATATCCATCCATATAGCAACATAATTAACAATAGCTAAATTATGGAAGTGGTCTGTATGCTATCAACAGATGAATAGGGATTCCAACTTGGCCAACTAGAGAAGAAGATTTTTAACAAAGCTAGGAGAGACATTAGATAAAATAGGTATCCTGAAATGTGGGGAAGCAATCACAATTGGATATAGAAAATTAGAAAAATCCTCTAGGTCAAACACAGTATCTGGGTTGTTAAAAGGGAGGCAGGTGTGCCACTGCTCTGTCAGTCTTTACCAACCAAAGCACCATCTTGGGTACAGTTGGAAGCCTGAGAGAAGGAGACAGTACTGAAGAGGCCAGACTTGGGGGATAGGTTCCCCACATTTTCTCTCTTCAGCTTGAGAGTACACTGTAGTTGGGGCCCCAGAGAAGTTGCAAACTGCAACTGGAGAAAGGGAAAGTCAGTGACATAGGACAATAAATCCCTCTCTGCCACCATTCTCCTACATACCAGGAAACATTATGTCTCTGATGCTTCCCACTGCTGTCCAGCTTCCACAAAGGTGGCCCTCAGTGGGTAGAGAAAGCTGAACACTGTGAACTGTAGGTGGCACCAACCCCACTGGCAAGGACCCATGGATTGCATCCCTGGAGACATGGGGAAAGGGTAGAGAATCAACAGAACTGATCCAGAGGGGGCACTTTCCTATTGTTTCCCCACAGACCAGCAATATCCTAAACAGCAGGAAGTCCTGCCCACCACCCATGTCATGCATGGGCAAAGGAGGCCTTGTACTGAGCCTGTAAACTTTGACAATTTTCACAAGTGAGAAAGCAGAGCTTTTGGGTGGATAAAGGTCTGAGGACAAAAGAACAGAAGGTTTTGGTTGGAAGGAGAGGGCTTCTGACACTCTACTGGGTGGAAGGCTCTGGAGAGAGAGCACAGATGCTGGTGGGATTTGCCCAGCAGCAAGGAGAGCAGGAGTGGATTATTGGCAAAAATTGATGGAGAACTGGGTGTTGAGTAAATGATCTCACATCTGTTTCTCCCCAAATTGAGGTGTTTGGATCTTGGGACAGGAAAAGAAAAATAAGCAGTTGGCCACTCCCAAAGCACAGCTTGCAGCCAAGAAGTGGGTCTAGACAGACTGACAGCCCTCAACAGTCCCATGCAAGCAGTTAAGCAGTGGTAGTTGGGAAACCAGTGTGGCTGCCTGTAAGCAAACCTCAACTACAGTGGAAAAGGCATGGTGCTGACACTGTTTACGTGGTATGATGGGTGTGTATCTTTTCCTTACTTGCTTGTCTGTTCTAGGTTCTTGCTGGTTTCTTATCTCTTCTTGACCTTGTTTTTTGCTTCTTCATCAATAGTATTTTAAATTTGCTTTTTCTTTTATTCCTTTGCCTCTTTTTTCTCTTTTCTCTGTTTAACCTTCTTTTCACCACTATTCTCTTATCTTTGGCCTTCATCTCCCTGTCTCCTTGCCTTCTCTTGTTTCTTCTCTACACACACACACACACACACACACACACACACACACACATCACCTTTCGTGTGACATATATATGGATGTACAACAAAGAACAGACCAATGCTTTAACTTGAATGGTAGTGCTCATGATCATATTTGGGTAACCCTTAAGAGAATTGTGTTTGACGATCCACACTAACTGCAAATACATTAACAGGTCCAATCAACCTTACAACTCCCCTCGCCCCACATCCCTTTTGCTACCTCTACAAATATTGTCTTAAACATCCTCAACACTAACCCTTTTATCCAGCTATAAGTATTTCCAACAGGGTTTGCCCTTCTATTTTTACCTACTAATATTTCTCTGATTTACCTCTCTTTGTATTGATTTACTTTCTTCCTTTTCCCTTTACTTCTTCTTCTACATCCTAAACTAACCACTAATAATAGTATATATTATTAGTTTGTAAGAGGCCCTCATAAAAGGATGAAATTTTCCAAGTAAATTTTAATATTTATGATAGATATATAGTTGCATTTGTGGATGCTATTATAACTGGAAGGAATTCTCTTCTTGCAACACAGCAACTCAATTCAGTCCAATTAAACTGAGAAGGATATGGTGATAAACAACACCTCTTGACAAATAAAGCCAATATCATATCACTGGAAAGCAGAACCTAACTGAAGGGATTGTCAAACCAGCAACCAAGTTTCTTCACTCTATTTGGTCTTATCCTGGAGCGCATGAGGGCGCGCATGCGCGTGCGCGCACACACACACGAACATGAGAAAACAGGGCAACAAAATGCTTTCAAAGACTACCAGCTCTATCAAAGCACATCCAAAGGGCACCAGTGGAGGTAAAAATAATCAAACACCAAGTAATTGAGCTGTATGAGGTAACTGAATAGAAAGTACAGAAATTTGTCAAGCTCAAAGTTGACATAACTAGACACATAGTGGAACTAACAAATCAATGAATGTAGTTAAAGAAGAATCAAATAAAAAATTAGAAGGCTGACCAAAGCCAATCAAGGCACAAATGATAAATTTAGCAAAGAAAAAAACTCCATGAAAAGATGCTAAACAGAAATTCCAGAGAAAAGGAATTCTATGGGATGTATGAAACACAGAAATGACAACAGGAGAATAGAGTGTCAGAACTTGAGAAAAGAATGGAAGCATAAGATGATATAGTCAGATAGCTGGTCAGTTATGTGAAGTGGATTGCCCACCTGACCTGAGTGGCCCTATCCAGCCTGCTAAGGTCTGTGTAGAGCAAAGAGGCTAAGGGGCTGAGGGTAAGATGGTCTTTTACTGTCTGACTGCCCTGAGCTGAGGGCTTGGCTCTTTCCTGTTTTCAGGCTCACATGGAAAAGTTGCCTCTGCCTTGGCCCCGTGTTTCTGGTGTTTAAACTGGAGCTGCCCCAGCTGCTCTCCTGTTCTTAGGGGTAACTTACACAGAATCTGTGGCATCAGCACTCCTGGGTGGGCCTTGCTGACTGCTGACCTTGAAATTTGTCCACCTTCGTGATTGGTTGATTCAGTCATTATGTAAATTCCTTTCTCCAGTTCTATACCTTAATTTTCTGGAAAGCACTGACAAAAACAATTATCAAACCTAGTTTTTGTATTCCATTGTCTCTCCGTAATTTACTCTGTATTTTATTCTAGTTTACCTCCTAGCTCACTAATTCTCTCTGTACCTGTATTGAATTTCTAATTTCATTGTGTTTTTATTTCAAAAATTTCCTTTAAAAAATTAGGTATCAATAAATAAAATATCGATACCTAATTCCGAGATGGACCTTATATTTCTTCCATAGCCAGACTACTTTTAGTCTATTCTTTCTTTTATTTTTAAGGGAAAGTCCTTTCATTGTCCTATAACAATCTTCTTGGTCAAGAGGTCCCTTTGTTGGCAGGATCTGAACTCTATTTTGTCTGCTAAGTTTTGTGAGCTTGTCATTGCACTGCCCAGTGTCTCAGTCTCAGAGACAGTTCTTACCTTACCCCCTAATCATGCTCAGGAGAGAAGCACTTCAGAGCTGGTCTTTCTTCACTGAATTGTTTCTTCCCTGAGGTCTTGCTCAAATAATCTTATATATTTATGTTTCCCAATGTCTTCAAGGAGTTGTTCTAAAATTATTTTTAAAATTGTTTTTAGATTTTCTATTTGTTCTTTGTGGAAAGATTTATTTGTATTACTAATTTGTAATCACCAAAATAAATCCTTCTTATATAATTTCAGTTTCTGGTGTTATTTTGCATTTCTTCCCCTAGTCTACTATAATTCTTTTCATAAAGAGAACAGTTAGAAAATTTGATACTCATGGGGAATCCTAGGATGGCCCCCTCCCCAACTGATCTGTACCCTGGGTCATTTTCTTTGAATATACATTATTATACACTAGCTGCTTCTGTGCTCTTTTTTTTCTTCTTGGCAGTACAGAGTCAAATGAACTTTAGTTTTGAGCAATGTGAACAGTTTATCTGTTTATTATAGTGTGAAGAAGATAGTTCTAACTGTAAATGCAGATACTTTTTTTTTAAAAACCATAATGCTAGGCAAAATGTAGCTGGACTTTAATGAACTGTAATGAAATTTTTAAAAAATGGATTTTATTGGTACATTTTATGTATATATTATGATCATATTCAACATTGAGGGTTTGTACAGTACATGACATATCTTGATTCTCAATTTTTTCCCATTCTCCTGGCCTCCCTACACTGCCCCACTCCCTATGTACATAAACTTGGTTTCCTTTCTTTTTACCATCAAATTTTTTATTTACCTTCTCTACTTAACCCTATCTTCCCTTTTCCTTTTTCTTTTTGAACATTTTCTTCCTATTTCACTGTGGGAGACAGGGAAGAGGACATAGCCAGAACCTTCTTGGGAAACTCCAGTCTCCTGTGAGTCCCACAGCAAAAGGAATAACAAACAATAAATAACAAACCTAGAACCTTGAGAAAAAGGCCGAGCTGGGGTTTGACCCGTGCTATTCTGAGCTGTAGCAACAGAAGGTGACCCAACACCCTGAGCTCCCCATATGTTTATTCAGTACCAAGCCTTCACACCCAAAATCCTAGTGTGTATAAAGCAGGGCAGATATCTGCCCTGTAGTTGAGGATCACGTAGGGTAAGGCAGAGGTCCACCAATATTCCAGTATTCCTTGTAGTTGAAGATCTCACAGGGTGGGGCAGATGTCCGCCAATAATCCTAGTAGTTGATCCCTCAGCGCAGGGCAGACAGACATCTGTAAATCCAAGTAAGTAAATTATAAATCCGAGTAAGTCATCTGTAGTTCCTAACATTTCACAATACCTATCATGCATTTTAGAACTCATTTACATCTTCAGTTTCTCAAAGCAGAGAAATGATGCCATATTTACACATCCATGTGCTATTTATTTCATTTACAAGTATGTCCTCAAGGTCCAACCATTTGAGTATAAGTGACTTAAATTAATTATTCTTTATTGTAGCATAATACTCCATTTTATTAAAAAAACCCCACATATTCTTTATCCAGTCTGTTGATTGCATTAATTTTCTGCTCTAATCCTTATAATTTCTTCCCTCATGTGAGCCTTTATTTTATCTTGTTCCTCTTTTTCTAGTACCTTCAGGTTCAGCATTAGGTTGTTTATTTGAACTTGCTGTTTTCCTAGTATGGGTGTTCACTGCTATGAGTTTCCCTCAAAAAGCTCTTTTCATTGTGCCCTCTAAATCCCTCTATGTTGAATTTGGATTATTATTTAATTGTAAAAACTGCATAATTTCTTCTGTGATCCATTGGGTGTTCAGCAGAGTGTTGTTCAATTTCCGTGTGTTTATTAGCTTCCTTCAATTTAATTTGCAATTGATCTACAGTATCAAGGCACTGTGGTCTGACAATATACAGGGGATAACTTCAATTCCTTTGCATTTAATACATCAATCTAGGTTGAAGGTTCTTTTCCTTAGAGGCATGAAATACTTCACTCTAGGGTCTCCTTGACTTGGGTGTTTGCACTGAGAAATGTGCTATGATTCTGATTGGCTTTCTTTTGAATGTTGTTTGTTTTTTTTCTATAACTGCTTTCAATATTTCTTTCTTTTGTTGGATTTATGGAACCTTGATAATTACATGTCTAGGTATAGATTTTTTCATATTACATCCTCTTGGATCCTATATGCTTCACTTATCTGTATGTCAAATTATTTTTCTTTTCCTGTGAGGTTTTTGGCCATTATATCTGTGAACAGTTTTTTAAAAAATGTCTTTTACATTGTCTCCTGCTTCCTCACTGACTCTAGTCTTGTGTTATTCTTCTTTGTATCATCTAGGAGCTGGTAGGTTGATTTCTCATGGTCCCTTTCCATTTTCCATAAATTATTCCTTTCCTGGTCACTGGCTGCAATCTTATCTTATAGGTCTGATATTCAGTCTTCACATTCATTCACATTTATTCATTCATTATTACACAAGCTTTCATTGGAGTTTTTCATCTCCTGGTAATCTGTTTGAAGCTTTTTATCAGATTCCATTGCTTTTGTATTCTGAGATTCTATCATGTTTCTAATGTCTTCTTTAGTGCTATTAATCATAGTTTTTACTATGGACAATATCTCTGCTCTTATCCCAGAAATTATTTCTGATTTCCATTTTACTAGAAATCCTCTTTTGTTACTGGCTTACAAAGTTCTGGTGGCTGAGCTTCAGTTTTCTCTATTTCCTTGGATTGTCTAGTGATGATGACCTTTTTATCTGAATTTTTGAATTCTTTCTCTTCTCTATTTATTTGTCATTGATGTTTTCTATTCATTTACTGGCCCTTTATCTGGGAAATGCTTATTGCAAGTCTCTTTCTAATATTTGGAACCCTTAGGAGATGGGTACTTCCTGGGTTGTCCTTCTTGGGTCTATAATGGCCCTTATACAATCTCAGTTCTGGCACACCATGAAACATATTTAAATGGAACAATCAGATCACCTTGGTTGAAATAATACATTCTGTATCATCATCAGTATCCAACATAGCAGAGGAAATGACCAACTGTGGCAATCACTATTCTGATATCTCTAAAGTCATGAGTTTGATCTGTGACCATATCCCCAGAACCAACCAGAAATATGTTTACAACATACAAGCCCTTCAGTGTAGCAGCATCATCCTTTGGAAAGAAATGGTGGTGGTGGGGAGACAGTAGGAGGAGAGAATAGAAATAGGATTAGACAAAAAAGAAAGAAGAAAAGAAAAGAAATAGTGTTAGAAGGCATTTAGAGATCACACAAACCCTGAAATTGATAGAAGCTAGATGACAAAAGAAACAGAATGGGCAAATGCAAAGCACAGTAGACTAACAGCATCAGGACAACTAGAAACTGCATTCATTCTCCTATAAAAGTACAGAAGAAAGGGAGAGTAGGGAGGATCATAACACACTAGCTTCAGGGAACTGATACTGAGCAGAGGAACAGAAAATACAGAAACAAGAGAAGAATAGGGTTACCAGCAGCAACAGGCAATCTCAAAACTATTTTCTCTTTCCTATAAAAAATAACAGCAGTTGAGAGAAGAAAAAACTCTAAATTGGACAGACTCAGCAACAAGAGAGTAGAGAAATGAAGAATAAAGGAAAGACCAGGAAATACAAAAAGAAAGAGAAAAGAAAAAACAGAAAAAAAGAAGAAAAATGACAGCAATAGCCAAAAAAAAAAAAAAATCAATACAAAGACCTTCAAGGGCTAAAGATTTAGCTTAGTGACACTGCTCCTGACTCACCAAAAGGCTTTCAAGGTGTGGACCTGCTGTCTCCCACAGACAATATGGGCAGTATCATGCAAATCAGAGTGAACTAGTCACAGGGAAATAGCCATAGTCCACTGTAGATCACTCTGGCTTTTGGCTGCCATGAATGTTTGAGTTCAGTTCAAAGAAATCTTGCAGGGTTGAGAGTACAGTTGCCCTTTCCCCAAAGTCAGTCCAGGGTTCTGTACATGGTACTGGGCCCAGAAACTCACCAATGGTTGTATCCACAGGTCTTTATTCTCCTCATGGGCATTTTTTCAATATGGCATACAGGGAGCTTGAATGTGGAGATGCAAGGCAGTGGTGTGGGGGAGAAGCTGGAACTGTGGGGACATGGTGTGGTGATCCTGTGGCTGGTGATCTTGTCAGAGCAGACTCAGAGATGCAGCCCTGAAGCTGGTGAGCAGATCTTGTCTGTTGGGGTCATGGGTGCAGCTTCCTTACTTGACTAGCACCAATCCTCTGTCCTTTGTCTTGAACCAATTTATGTACATTGAAAACAGCAGTTGTTGCCATCTAGTGTGGCTGCTACTTCACTCTACTAGTCTGTTTCTCTGGGGGTCTTTGGGCTGTTAGAAGTCACCAGTCATACACAGATTCAACAGGTTAGACAACCCATCCCCCTCAGAGAGTCCTGGCCTGGGGAGAGGGAGCTTGGTCCTTTGCATTAAAGTTTCTTTTTTTGCTTTCTTCAATTCTTGCCTCAGATCTTTTCTGGGTCTTGGGTACCCACTTCCCTCCTTTATTTTTTTCCTTTAGCTGCTATATTCTGGTTTGGGAATAGTAAATTGCAGAGACTGTTTCTTGGCTTTCACTACTCCATTTTTCCAGTTGTCTCCTATAACGAATCTTAGCACAGCTGAGGGGGTTAGTCCTCTGGAACAATCTAAAGGCCTGCTTCATTTCTCCTGGGCTTTTTAGAGAAGTAGAATATGTAAATCTTTGAAACACTTCTATTAATCCCTTATTAAGGAATTAGTGCTTTTTAGAGTTAAACTTCTCTACTACATTTTTCCATGGAATCATGGGGCTAAGCACTATGATAGGTGTTATACATGATTTAGTGGTTTTTCTCTTAAACAGGTATTATCATGAACCTTATTTTGTGGATTAAGAGAAAAGAGAGTCTTATAGAAACCAAAAACATGAGCAAACTCACAGAAATATTTAATGGCAGATTCTGGATTATAATCCAGATATAATTGGAAAACACAATTTATGTTTAAATTTAAAAATATTATTACAGTGAAAGACCATGAAGGCCATGTGTCCCTCTCAAAATCCTCCCTCCTGCTTTGAACACACTTATCTCATCTTCTTGCCACTTCTAGAACAGTTTTGGAAATCCTTCTTCCTGAGTGCCTTTAACGCTCTGTTGTGGCTCCCTGGATATCCTAAATTGATTAAAACATTTACCTTCATGATCATTTTACCTTTAGCAAGATCAAGAAATCACAAGGGGCCAAATCCAATGAATAAACTGGATGAGAGCATACTGACGTTATGAGCCTGCTTTTCCACTGATTATCACTCAGCAGCAGCATTCACTGTGTGTTTGATTTCATCTCATAAAGACAGTCAGAAAAGAGGATTCTAGAACTACTTCAGAAAGTGGCAAGAATGATAGAATAAGTGTGTTCAGTACAAAGGAGAGTATTTTGAGTGCGATTATGGCAATGTGTCTAACTCTAAGTGTTTTTATTTAAACATTCACCACATTTTGCAGTCACATCTTGTGCTTGCATCCTTAACTGTTTTCACCCTATTGCCTTTATTTAATGACTTAATAGAGTGTGCACTTCCCTGGAACAAGACTAAATTAATTAGTATTTCATAATAACAGCAAATGCATTTTAACAGGTAAGTATTATTTGCTTTTTTTTTTTTTTTTTTTTTTTTTTTTTTTTTTTTTTTTTTTTTTTTTTTTTTTTTTTTTTTTTTTTTGAGAAAGGGTCTCGCTTTGTAGTTCAGGCTGGCCCTGAGCTTACTATGTAGCCCAGGCAAGCCTTGAACTCAGCAATCCTCTTGTCTCTGCCTCCCGAGTGCTGGGATTACAGGCATGAGCCACCACACCTGGCTTATTTGCTATTTTTATTGGTAATTTTACTATTATCATTCCCTGCAAGGTTTCTATTAAGTTTAGCATATTAACCAACTTTCTTGTTATTAAGAACCTGTGTAACAGTCAGAATTCCATTAGAAAAACTGAGTACATGCAAGGTATTTTAAAGAGAAGATTAATATAGGAATCAGACTTGGAGAGTCCATGTTTGCTGCTCACAGAAGGAAGCAGTGAGAACATGACATCATCTTTTCCCTGATGCAGTGAGTCTTCATAAAATTAGGGAAGATCATGAGTTTGCAGAAGTTATTTAATAATTGCAACTTTTAAGTTAGGACACTGAGTTGGACTATCAATGACATGCATTCAGATTTCCACAAACTTTCACGAGTAAAAATTGTAGCTCAAACTACTTAAATTCATGTACATCAAAGTGGATGATGAAATAACTGGAATTCTAAAATACACCTATTGTTGGCATTGTGCAATTACTTTTTCTCGCCATAGGCTTGTAATTATCAGCATACCGGAACAGGGTCAGAATAGAAATCATTCTTATCATGACCCTGATTCTATTAAAGTCTTTATTTTTACTTTAATCACTTCCTGTCTCAACTATTGCAATTTCCTCTTTTTAAATGATCTTCTTGGCCATCTAATTTTTAACACTAAGTGAAGTCTGACAGCAGCTGGTGATCCATAGATTATTCAATGAAAACATGCCATAGGACAACTTTCCATTGGCTTAATTTTCCTTAAATGGTCAACCAATAAATTGTATAATGACCTTGATGATTTACTTATTGTCTCTGGAGGGAACAATTGACTTTTATTTTTCTTATGTCCTTTCAAAATTAACTCATAGTTATAAATAATCAAATACATTTTATTGTTTTAAAGTTATGAATTAGTAGTTATAATAGCTGAGCTTAAGGATGAAACAGTTATTTATTCAATTCATAAAATGAAGCTTGGTGCACATTTACTGCAAGTTCATAAATAGGCAATATGGTTTTAGTTTTACATCTGTTTTTATGTTGTCCATCTTGTCAGTGATTTTAAGTTCCTGGAAACCTGAGCAAAGAGAAATCACAAATAGATCAACCTAAAATGTCTAATCATATGTAATTATTTACTTTCTATGTTAGAGTAAATGATATTATAGTTTACTTTTAGTTCCAGGTACGATTTAATTTTTTAGAAGTTGACATATATTCCAACCTTATATTTTTCTGACTTACTTTGCAATGTTTGGGTTCATTTAAGTAATGCTGAAAGATATGTAGCTAAAATTTAACATAGTTTGAATTACATAGAGAAACCTACATTTTTAGTACTACAGAATTTAGAATAATCTTTTAATTTGAAATATTAATAAACTGGTAGGTTTTGCTGTTTTGCTTTTTTAAAAGTTAATTTCATACCCATTTTTTGACTTCTCCATTTCTGTCTGGCTCTGTTTTTCTACCTTTGCTTCTTTTAACTTGGAATATGTATCTGTTTATTTTTAAAGTACAGATATATCAACAATTGTCATCCAAAGATAAATAAATTTTCACTATCACTTCTCTAAATATATATTTCATTTTATTTGAAATAAAAATTGTTTTGAAATTTTATATCATTTTACATTTTCCTTACATCATAGATTTCTAGTTGGAGAGAAGATACAGGTAAATTCTATATGTACGTTGTAACTAAAATAATGAAAATATGCTACATGTAACATCATATAGATTTAGTAGTGCTCAGTAATTACCTGTGGAAAGGGGTAAACTCCTTCCTTAATATGAGCTGGAGAATGGCCCCACATTCTGGGCCATTAATCCCATGAATGCCCAGCATTAACCTCTTCTCTGTAAAGTGGAGCCAGCAAGCTCAGTGCTAAGGACTGGCTAACAGCTGTGGTGAAAAAGGCATTAGTAGAGAGTGGCAGATGCCAGTCTCTTTGGGGTGTCCAGACACTGATCTGTTCATCCCATTGGTGATTTCATCCTAGTCTGATGGACGTGATCTTAGCAGTTTCTCCATGACATGACTGAAATGCCAGGGGGGACTTGAGGGCCCATGGTTACCACCCCTCACCCTCACCTCACTGAATCTCTTCCTCACATTGCCTTTCTGAATAAACCTACGCGGAATTGTACGTTGGTTGGAAACATCATTTATTATGTCTTTAGGCTTCTAGATTGTGGCTTTGACTGAGACATATTATTCTCCCCCACATCTCCTAAAACTCAGTTTTCTTTGTCTTGGCATGTATATTGCTAAACTGATCAGACCCATTCCATGGTTGATTCCCTGGCTCCAACGTAAGAATTTGCATATTCCACAATTACTTCAGACAATTCTGATGCAGGTAATCCAACTTCAAGAAAGCAAGAAATTTAGTTCTTGGTTAAATTTAGCCAGCTGCCTTTTTCCTTGACCTAATGTCTGCTGACTTATTATTCTATTCCTATTTATCCTCCCCTGTCACCCAACACAGTATAGGAAGGAAAGAGTATCATTCGCTCAGTTCTTCCATTTGATAAATTATTCAATAAAGGTGGCATATTGGGCCAGAAAGCTTTCAAGCAGAGTGAGAAATGTGGAATGGATACATTGTACACACAATTTTAGAACCACCACCTGGAGTTAGTAGGCACAGTCACTCATTCTACTCAGGGACACAGTAAGAGCAGTAAGAACAAATATTTTAAACAAAATAAATCTTGTTTAGCCCAAGGAGACTGTGTGATATCTGAAAAATTATTTTCACTTTTATACTTAAAAACCATTCTCTTTTATTAAAATTATTGATGATCACTATACAAATCATAATATACCCAAAATGATTATAATTAGCATAATCGCATATTGATTTTATAAAATATGAAAAGCAGTTGAAAAGTTGAGAGAAAATAAAAACAATGATCTTAAATATTCATGGAAGAAGGATTTGAAGTAAAGGATGTATTTAGTGTGCATTTAACAATTGCCAGAGAAGTACACTGAAAAAAAAATTGGAGCTAGGAACTTATTACAAAAATAGAAAAATTTATAATGTCATGTAACAAATTTATGATAAATCACATGAATTTCCTTAAATTTCATGACAGTAGATAAAACAACTAAAAATCATAGGGCATAAGGTACTAATTTCAATTATTTGCCTTTTTATGATAGGACTATTTAAGACTGAAAAGCATTCTTATTTTTACCACGCTCTCCACATGACACTGATATGGCTTAGATCACTTTATTGTCTTTATTTTGTAGACTACAAATTGAGTTTTGAAATTAAATACACGATTGAACAACCTATCTTATTACATAATTCATTAACTGAACTAATAGGGACTTCAGCCTTATTATCATTAGAAAAACATGACAGAAAATAATGGCAGCTCCTTTACAAGGCTGCAGTGCATGGGTAGGTCTGTGGAATCTGGTGCTCTTGGGGTGGCTTTGCTCACAGCGTGGTCAGTTGTTGGGTAGGGATTAATTCTGGATGCCAGGTGAAATGATGCACTCGACATGTGTCCCAAGAGCTAGCCTGGGGCAAGTCACTGATGTTGCGGAGTTTTCTAGCCACAGCAAAAGAAGTAATGGCATCCTCAGAACCCTCTGATTTTGCCTCCCTATCTTCACTGCGACTGCATGGCCCAAGCCTTCATTTTCTAATCTTCTGGTTTTTTATGATGCATTCCTCTGAAGTCCCTGGGTGATTATCACCCTCAGTTACAATACAGCCAACAGATCTTCGCTCTGAACTCAACTCAGGTGCTCCAAGTTCTCTAGGCTTCTTTTCACGACTGTCCCCAGATCTGATGATTCTCATCACCCATCTCTTTCCTGGTTCTGCACATTAAGTTTCTTTCATCTGGAGTGGGTTTCCACCTGTAAATGTGTACAGATGCTTGAGGACCTGCTAAAGGTTACATTCTCGGCTCACCACTGATCACAGCTGGGTAAGCTGGTCACTCTTGCCTGTGTGTTTCTGGACACAGTGTGTAGTAAGTACATGCTACATTTGTCATCTTACACTCTAGTTTACCATGTCCTCCACTAGTCCATGAGCATCAAAAGAGAATTTCTTGTTATATTTGTCTTTTAATCATTGTGTCAAGATAAATTATTTTTGATTAATTAAAGGAGAGGATAGAGGACTGCCACTACTTTCTATTCACTTTTGTAACAAATATTGAATACATACCAATGATATTCAGGCTACTGTTAACATGTGTGTGTAGTATTGGGTTCCTGAGTTCTAACCAATATTCTTATCCTGGCATTTTTACTTTTCTAAATGATAAAACAAATGTGAAGTTAAACTACTGGAATTAGTTACTCACTGGGGTGCACGGTAAGGTGCCTCCCTGGGAAGGGGCCTACCTCCTCAGGGAAATCTTCTGCCTGTCGGGGCGCTGGCAGCACTCTCCTGAGATCTGCTGAGGCAGTGCTACCTCTCCAGACCAGATCCAGCTGAAGTTCCAGTACTGGGTTGAGCTACATGTCCCTCTCTATTGGTGATGGTGAGAATTATTCCCTATAAAATTGCTCTGTGACCATGTTTATCAGTGACTACAGTGAGTTCTACCATGAAGCCAGCAAGAACTGAGAAGTGGTTTACAGGGAAAGTGTGTTCTGCTCCCTTGCACTTCTCACAGGCCACAAGCAGAGAAACACTTTCATTTCCATAGGAGCCCTGCTGTTCTGGCCAGGCAAGACTAACTCTCCATTTAAATAACATGCATGTCTGCACCCACCTCATCTCAACCTTGGCTTTGACTATGGCCCAGCCAGAACTGCACTGTCTTCCTAGAAAGCCTTTTCCCATGAGTTTCCCCAAATTTATTTACCTTTTACATTGACTCATATTCAGAGCAAACAAATAGTGTTATTCACATGGAGACTGGGGCCCCTGACTTGGGCTCCTGAGTTCTAATATTTTTTCTGTTCCATTCACTGCCTACCCCCTCAGCTATTCTTTACCCTTTCTGTCCACTCTCCATTTTTTTCTCCATTACTCATATTTCACTCTCATCTTAATGCAGTAGGGACAAAAAAATAAAAATTAACATCAAGCACAACGAAGATTGAAGGAGAAAGAAATTAGACTTGAAGGAATAGCGACATAATTAGTTGATTTTGACAGGACAATTGCAAGACTGAAGACTCAAAAAAAAATTTTTTTTGAGACAGGGTCTCGCTTTGTAGTTCAGGCTGGCCCTGAGCTCACTATGTAGCCCAGGCAAACCTGGAACTCAGCAATCCTCCTGCCTCTGCCTCCCGAGTGCTGGGATGACAGGCATGAGCCACCATGCCCGGCACTGTGGTATGTGGTATTGATGGCTGGTGGGCGTGAATCTCCACGTCCAGCATTGTATGTGGTTACCGGGGATCAAACTCAGGACCTTGCGCTTGCGAGGCAGGCGCCGGAACCACTGAGCTAACCCTCTGGCCTGAAGACTCAAATTTTAACAAGATAAGGAAGATAGTCCAAGCTTTGTGTATTTTCTTCCCAGCAAACTCTTGGCCTGAGCTGACTTCCTAGGAGTGAAACAGATTCTTAAATTGCATCTTTAGAATCTGATTTTCTTTGTTTTAGCTCCTTTCTCTTTCTCCTTCTTCATCCTCCTCTGCCTCTTTTTGTTTTTTAAATATTGAGGATTGAACCCAGCACATCCTTAGTCACCGGCACAGTTCTTACCTTATTTTTCATTTCAGGCAGAATCTTGCCCAAACTAGAGTTGAATTTGAGATTCTCATGCCACAGCCTCCCAAAGTGCTAGGAATGTATGATACACCATTTCTGGATTACATGTTTTTCTTTATTGAAATAAAAATTAACCATTTCAAAGTGAACAATAAAATGATTTCTTGTTTGTCTGTTTGTTTTGTGGTACTGGGAGGGGGCTGTAATATAGAGGTGCTTAGCCACTGAGCTACATTCCCAGCCATTTACTTTCTATATTATTTTCAAAAATTCTGAAACAAGGTCTTGGTAAATTGCCCAGGCTAATCTTAAATTTGTTATTCTTCCAGGCCACTCTCTCCTGCAGCTGAGCTCATAGACATGTGCCACTACATCGGTAATGTGGTTTTTAGTACATTCACAATGTAGTACAGTCATCATCACTATATAATTCAAAAGCATTTTCATTGCCAAGCAAAGAAACTCTATTACCATGAAGACGGTGTTTTTCATTTCCTCCTACCCATGTTTTTGACTACTCCAATAATTTACTCCAGCTATGGATTTGCTTATTTTTTTTTTTTTTTGAGACAGGGTCTCGCTTTGTAGTTCAGGCTGGCTCTGAGCTCACTATGTAGTCCAGGCAAGCCTTGAACTCAGCAATCCTCCTGTCTCTGCCTCCCGAGTACTGGGATTACAGGCGTGAGCCACCACGCCCGGCGGATTTGCTTATTTTGAATACTTCCTATAAAAGGATTTATACAGTATGTGACCTTTTATGTATGACTTATGCAATTGATATAATGTTTTTCACCTTCAATATTATTGTAGGCGTCAGAACTTTATTTTATTTTATTTTTTTTTTAATTTTTTTTTTTTGAGACAGGGTCTCGCTTTGTAGTTCAGGCTGGCCCTGAGCTCACTATGGAGCCCAGGCAAGCCTCGAACTCAGCAATCCTCCTGCCTCTGCCTCCCGAGTGCTGGGATTACAGGCATGAGCCACCATGCCCGGCCGAACTTTATTTTTTTAATGGCTGAATAAAATTTTCCCATAGGGCAATGGTGGTGAGTCTGTGACACATGTGCTGTAGTAGGCTCTTGGTGTCATTGAAAGTTCTAAAAGTTTGGCCAGCCCTGCTGTAGGGTGTACCACACACATTTATTTTCTTTCATGTTTTATGCAACTTTTTGATGAAGTTTGGCATATAGAAAGGTGAATACATCTTAATATCAGAACTTGATGAATTTTAATCTGGCACCAGTAGTTAAATACCCAGACTGAAAAACAAAACCCTACTCACACCACAAAGCCCTTCACATGAGCAACATTTATTTAAATAGCTATTCTTTTCTCATCCAGTGGTCTTCGCATCCTTGTGAAAAATCAGTGTATTGGTGAGGGCTCTCAAGAGGAGCAATACCAGTAGAATATAAAAAAAAAAAATGTGAAAGCAAACTGAATAGTCCCACAGTGGCTAAACTATAGGCTGGGAAAACCAACCGCAGCTCATTTTAAAAGACTGCATCCTCATAACAGGGAAGACCCAGGTTTCGGCCTGGTCCGGGGCTGAAGGCTTAGAAGATCCTCGATGTCAGTCTCCATTCAGACTGAAGAATCAGGAGTCTAGTAGCTGGGGATTTAGCTCAAGTGGTGCTGCACCAACCTTGGATGCACAAGGGCCAGAGTCTGATCCCTGGTACCGAAAAAAAAATCTGGGGTCTGAAATTTTTAGGTGACAGCACTGGAAAAAAAATGCACTTGAAAGGTTGAGTGTACATATGTGAGCCTCTTCCCTTCTCCCTTGCTCTTTTTCATCCAGGCCCCACCATGTTGGTTGGTTTCCCCACATGTATGTCAGTCCTCCCCTCTCAGCTCACTTCACATACATGTACACCGACTGTCTCCAGAGAAACCTTCACAGACTCACTCAGAACTGTATCACTTCTCTGCGAGTCTCTCAACCCAGTTCTGCTAAAAACCAAGAGTAACCATCGCAACATCTATGTCATATATTTGGGGTCTTTTTAAAAATTGGAACTCAAACGTACTCAAAAGAAGCAAAATGAAGACTATTAACAAAAGGTAGGCTTTGATCTATTTTCTGTATTTACGAAGTAATTTTGGCAAACAGAAAGAAAATCAGTGGAGACATGAAAGTTCACAGGAGACAATTTTATAATATATGATTGTTTCTGACCATTATATGCCCAGAAATAGTTTAAACAAGGAGAAAGATGTTTCTTAGAATCCTTCTACAGTGAAAGAGAAAATTTTTTCCTTGCTTCTGACAATAACAACAACAACTTAACATTTGTTAAGTTTAAAAATAAAAAGATTGGCTACTTTCCATTTGGGGCTTATTCTACTTCAGGCAATATACCAGGTTCTTCTTTATCTTTCATTTTATCCATCCATTGACCCAGTAATGCAGTATTTTGTATCAGTAAAATCGGGCTCAAATTTTCATCTGTAAGAGTTATCTTAAGGAAGTGTTTCCTGGATGAAAGGGAAGGGGTCAAGGGAAGGAGAAGAGAGGAGAGGAAGAAATCAAACAAGAGCAGGACTCAGGGGAGTACAGACAGCATTAGTCTGACCCACTGACAAGCTGTGGGTTGTAAATTACACACCAGAAGTGCCCACCAGGAAGTCAAAGAACTGGGCTTTTAGTCTCACTATCAGCTGCTGGTTGAAGGCCATCCCAGGAGTAAGCCCACACCCAGGTGCTCTTTGAACATGGCCACCGGTGGTCTGGTAGCCAAGGGCAATTTTTCCAAAGCAGTCTCTGGGGGTCACAGTGCTGCCGTCGCCTAGATTCCTGGACACAGAAGGAGGCAGCAGCTGAGGAGGGATGCTCAGAAAACGTAACGGAAGCAAGGGGACCTGAGCAGAGTGCTTACAGGAACTACTACAAGTGGACCGCATTTTTCTGATTTAAAGAGAAGGGAACAGGCATGGGAAGGTAAATTCCCAGAGTCACAGTGAGAGTGAGCCAACATCTCTGATGCCAAATGGTCCTTCCTTTCCTCTTTCATGTGATCCCTCTGAGTCGTGATGATGCCTTCATCTGGCAACTTCTCAGAACCTCCTGTTACATATCACATCTTTTTAAATCAGAAGCAAGTTTTTTAGACTCCTTTTACTTGGTATCTACCAAACTATATGCAGAATTTTATTTGCCTGTAGATGACTATATTCAGAGGGAAGCTTGCCATCAAGGAAGGAAGTTATGGCTGAAATAAATGTCTTAAAGAGAATACTAAAACCTAAAATCTTAAGAATTACAATTTAAAAGGGTGATTCACATTCACCTGTTTTCCTGCCTAGGACTTTATGACTTGTTCATTTCTGTTACTTCTCTACAACTTGGTTTCATGAGCTCAAGTTAATTATAGTACAGTAGTTTCTGCTTATCCAAACTTTCACTTTCTAACAGGTTCAGATACCCAAGACAAATCACAGTCCGCAAATACTAAGTAGAAAGTTCTAGAAATAAATTATTCATGAGTTTTAAGTCACATACTGTTGGGAGAAGTGTAATGAAGACTCAAACATCCTGTCTGGGATTTCCGATGTTGTATGTGATGCTAGCACATTTTGACTGTGTAGCGATCTGGGTGGTCAGACCCACCACCATTCAGTGAGAATGAATTGGCTCATTCTCACTGTGACTCTGGGTGTTGCAGTGCTTGTGTCCAAGTGACCCTAGAACATACTAATGACCCCAAAGTCAGGAACAGTGATACGAAGAAGCGACCAACACATAAAACATGGAAGGACAGCTTAAGTCTGAGTGTGAGGTAAGGCTGCAGGGTGTGCAGGAGGAAAACACTGTGTGGGATTTAGTACTCTCTGGATTTCAGGCAACCATGGGAACATGGGGGACAGCTGTAATTATAAAGAGAAGTTAGGAAAATGCTTTTGCTGCCTCTGATAATCTAAGAAGATTGAGATTAATTCACTAAACGCTTGGTAACATTCACTCATGCAGCCATCTTGCTTTTTCTTATTAGAAGTCCACTGACTTCTGATTCAATCTACTTGCCATGTGCCTACCCGAGTTTCCTATTTCTGAAGAGAAGTACAAAGAACTTCATGTTATTTGCTAGGTGGCAAAAAATTCATTTAGGACCTCCAGTGATCTTGGTTTGTGTTTCCACTGATTAATATAGTTGGATCATTCATACATATGTACTACGTATCCATATGGCTTTCACAAGCGCACACAGGATATCAAGTAGTTAGTATTTTTAAAATTTTAAAAAGGACTCCAGTGGCACTCCTGAACCCTCTCCTGGTTATGTGGTATAGGTATGGAAGGTTGTCCTGTGGTACAGGGTTGATTACCAGGACTCCCTGCGAAGAGCGGGTCTGCACACCTCCCTCCAGGGGCCACCTCTCACCTTTAGAGCTGAGCACTCAGGGCTTACCCAGCTCTGAAGCACTAGGAACCTCGGCAGAGAAGAGAGGTGTGGAGTTGTCCCAGGGAGGGGACTGCCTCACAGTTGTGAGTATGTGGGCGAGAGGGTGCCCCACCTGAGTCCATTGGGAAGTGCCAGGTAAGGAAGAAACCCTTTGACAGAAGAAATCTTTGGCAGAGAGGGATGGCAAGAAGTAATGCTACAGATGGAGGTTCAAGGAGAGCTGTGATTTTTAGCAAGGTCATCCTCTGCAGATGCCTCCGTCCTTCCTCTCGATCCCCGTTCAGTCTCCACCGTCTGAGAGCTCATCTTGTTTTTTTCTGATGCTGTTTAATAGCAAGGCGTGCTCTCTCTGGCGGCCCCAGGATGACAAGCCCGGCAGCGCTGGGGCAGGGACCGCAGGAGGATCCCTGCTGTTCCTAGAGAGCAGGAGCACGGAAGAGAGAGGGCGGAGGATGGGAGGAAAGACAGGCCGCAGCCACCAGGCAGCAGGACCTCCCGCCCAAGGGAACGAGGGACTCTTAACACTTGGGGCTGGAAAATTTCTGTGATTTCACTTTCAGTTAAACAAGTGTTTATTGCAGGAGTGAGAGGAGGAATCTTGAGGGACAAGGTTAAATTACAAACTACGCAAGTAGGAGAAATGCGTATTTAATTCCCCGGGGCTACATCCTGCGCCCTCAGGTTATCGGAGGGCTCAGCCAACCCCACGCAGCAGCGCAGACCATCTGGGCGGTGTCCTTCCCTTGTTTGGGGCTTGGGCAGTCAGGGCCGCCGGGCGGGTGTCCCAGGTAGTCCCCAAGAGTAGGGAGCAGAGGAAGGGGGGAGACAAGGGGGAGGAGAGAGGAGCTTCCTGGTACTTTCTGTTAGTTTAGGTGTGGAAAGCGTTCCCGGGCCCATCGAAAGGCGAGAGGAAGGAGGGGTCGGGTGTGGGGAACAGAGTCCCGGGGCTCGGAGGCGCCGCTCCAGGCGGTGGAGGGGCACCGTGCCCGGAGGGCGGGCTGTGGGAGGGGCAGTCCTGCCTCGGCCTCCCTGGATCGGTCGGGCCGAGCGGCCCTAGTGCGCCGTCCCTGCGCCCGCTCCGCCCCGGTCCCTGCTGTCCCCGCCCGCCCCGAGGAGCCGGCTGAGCCGCCGGGGGTCGGGCAGGAGATGGCCCGGATGCCCGAGCCTGAGGGCGCCGTCCCGCGCGCGCAGCCCGCGCCCCTGCGTCCCTCGGAGGCCCGCGGCGCGAAGGCAGGTGAGCGACCGGCCGGAGGCGCGGCGCCGCGAGGTCCCTCCCCGGGAAGCCGGCCAGCCGGGACCCGGCTCCGCGCCTGCTCGAGTGACCGCGGCTTCTCTTTATCTTCCCTAAACGGACGATCAGAAATGCGTGTAAGCAACGGCGACTTTTCCTCCGGAGAAGAGGACGCGGGCAGCCAGGACAGCGGAGCCAAGGCCGCGGACCCACGCCTGTCCCCGCGCAAGACGGCGGCGCAGCTGATGCGGGACAAGAAGCGGCAAGCGCAGCGCACGCTGCAGTGGTGGGGCGCGGGGCGCGGGGCGCGGGGGGCGCGGGGCGCGGCCAGGTCCCGGGCTGAATCGGAGCACAGTGCGCTCCTGCGCTCGCTCAGCTGGGCGGTGCGGTGCTCGCCGCCGCCCGCTCAGGGCAGAGCCGTCGCTGAACCGGCCTGTGACATTCTCCACTTCTTCAAACGCGAGCGCTGCTTCTTTCACACTTAGTTGCTTAACACACAGTGAACCCAGCCCTCGTCTATTTGGCGGTTTTCGGGTTTATAAAATATGGTCCGTAGAAAAAGCAGCTTATAGGTGCAAGGATCTTCACACTCTTGATCTCCAGGAGGAAAAATGAGATATAATGGATTGGCTATAAGATAGACGAATTTTTATTTGAAATAGCAGACTTTTAACCGTTAAGATATAACTGTTAAATAAATGTTCAACTGTTTTTATTGCACTTGTCATATATGATTTATTATAGTGAAAATATTACGAGCTGGATTTTGTGGAAAAAATGTTAAAACCAAGAATAAAGTTCCTACATATAAAAACCATTTTGTAATACTTATCTAAAAAGAAAAGTTCTAAGATAAAAATATAGTGTAAAATTCATCCTTATAAAGTGAAGGAAAAGAAGTATAAATTTCCTCCTAACTTCCAAATAGTAAAAAATAAAGAGGGCCACATAGTTACTGGCTTATTATATTGCCCTTTATATATAAAGTGTAACATAAATCTTGGAAAATATATTTAAAGTGACATTAAAATACTAATAAAATTCACTTTTATCTATTTAAACATTGTTATAATTTGCATGTACTGAATTTTTGAAATCATATGCATGAATCCTTTCAAATATTTGAATTATAAATCAATTTTCCTTTAAAGTTATACTTTAATAAATTTGATGTCATCATTCCTAATTAAGAATACCCTAGGTCTGAAATATAAAACACTGTAATTTTTGTTTGATTTCTTTACTCTTCTAAAAAATGAGGATTATTAATTTTTAAGGACTTGGATTATTTTTTATCTTGTGAAATTTTCTTTAAGGTTATAAATTAGATAAGGAGTGTTAAAAGAATTGAAAATCAAACTGAAAAGATGTCTCATTAGTTCTAGTTTTCCCTATAATTGGGTATTTCATTTTATGTATACAAATTTATTTGATTTGAAACCACAGGTCTTAGTTATTTTTAGTCTTTTTTTCATCCTTCACAAAAAAATGGGTATCTGACATGTATCTTCTCAGGAAACACACCCTCTTAACTTTTATCTTATATTGGAAATATGTAAAATCAGAAGTCTTAAAGGATTTTAATTCTAATTTTAATTTGCATGCATACCCTATATTGCATTGTTCTTATAAATAACGATGATTTTACTATACATAAAATCGATACAAGTAACTTCTTATGCTAAATAGCCTACTACACTTTTAGGAAAAACTAGGAATAGAGTCCTCAAGTTTTTATTTTTAGATTGTTATCTGGGTACTTATAACACAAACATTTATTGCATTTACATAAATTTCTCTTAGTTGCAAGTTAAATGTTATCATCTAAAATTTCAAAGTATATAAAATTTATCTATAATATAGAGTTGAAATGACATACTTGGAGACACATCTGCAAAGATACTAGATATATGCTAGGTGTTTTAGATCATCACTGTACTAATCACAGTAAAACGATGTAAGGATAGAAACAGGTCAATACCAACTTCAAACTTAAGCGAAATGGTTTACTCTATGTATTTTGTTACAAATGCGTCCTTTCCTGAGTAGTCAAGATTTAGGAGAAGCCTGTGAGTGAAAATAACTGTCTGTAAACATTTGCCAACATGAAGCCTGGCAGCCCTTTGGTGTTGAGGTTGTTCTTTTAGAAACCTGTTATTTTTGGTTTTATCACTGGTATTTATATATCAAGGTGTAAGCCGTGGTGAGCAGGAAGATCCAGTGTGTCATGTGGGCCAGGAGTAATTTTACATTAGCCATGATATTTTAGTTGCTCTAGTAGATGTTCACCAGGCTTCTTGCTCTCCTAATCTTTGTGACTTGATTTGTTTTGGTTCAAAATGCAAATTCATTATATCAGTTTCTGTGTGTCAGGAGTAAGATGGGATCCTTGTCCTGAAGTGCATGGTCTCACCAGGCTGAGGTCAGTGCCTGTTGGTGCTGAAATCTCACCCGGGACTCTGAATTTTCTTCTAATCTGAGAGACTTTTTCCCCTGCAGCTGTTGAACTGAATCCCTGCATTCTGAGAGGTCCCCTGGACCTCTTCCAAGTGTAGCACTGGCTTCTCCAAGATCTTCCAGGGGAGGGTGTCTTCCTTGCTCAGATCTTTCAGTCTTTTGTCTCTCAACCTTCTTTCTAGGGCTCACCAAATCAGGTCAGCCTCATCTTGGATAATCACCTTTATGTCCCCAAAGAAGGCTTTAAATTTTTTAAAATTACACATAATATTTGTGCACATTTATGAAGCATAATATGATATTTTGATTTTTATATTCATTGGGTAGTATAAACTGAAGGTAATTAGTGTATCAATCTCCTTAAATTTTTATTTCTTTATGATGTAAAATTCCTCTTATAATCACGGTCATAGTCATTCCAGCTTAATTTTTAATAATATGACTATTAAGTCATTGAGAAAGGGAAAAGAAAAGAATAATAAGAAAAATACTGTACCTAAGTTTTGGCCTTTCTTCTTAGGCTCGAGGAGAATTACATTGTGTGCGAAGGAGTCTGCTTACCACGGTGCATCCTTTATGCACACTACCTAGATTTCTGCAGAAAAGAGAAGCTGGAGCCAGCTTGTGCGGCCACCTTCGGGAAGGTGAGGGTCACACATTGGCCACAACCTGGTGGGTGGAACAGGTGAAGCAGTTGGTCCATATTTCTCTGAGCAAGTTCTCTGACACGAAGGCCGAAGTGTTTGCTCTGTAGGCACAAATGAAATCTCTGAAGTGCTGGGTTTGGAACTGCTGCATGGTCTCACCTTGATTTTGAACAGAAGAAGCATGACTACAGGAAGCGCCAGTGTGAATTTAAAACAAGCTTGTTTCCCTCAAGGAGCAATACATTAAGAAGATGGTATGGCTGTGTGGAGAAGCAAAAAGACATGTGAATGAGAATGCAGTTAGAGATTATCCATATTATTTTGACTGTCTGAGTCTATGAATTTTTCTTTTATTATCTAAATAGTTTCCCTCAGTCTCTCTTATATTCTATATTGAAGTATGTGATAGAATTTGAAGTTTATGATAGGATCAGTTAGATTTCTCTCATTTAAAAACATTCTTTTCCACCCAGGGTTAAGATGGACTGACACTACTACATTCATATATGTTGATATTGTGAGGCTCAGGGAAATAATATTCATCTTTTGGGGAAGGCTTGTTCTTTCAGATAGGTCCTTGCTGTGGTCCATTGTTTAGAATAGAGTATATGTTAGAGAATCTGTGAGAAGTTTGGGTCTCAAAAAACTATATCTCATGTAAAAAGAAATCCAAATTCTAACCTGCAGAGGGACTCATTGTCCAGAAAATAATGAATGCTATGGCCTAGCTTCTTGGTTTTAAAAATAATTTACCTCTTTTGAAAACTGTTGTGAAGACAATGTGATGTGACCATGGTAATCAAATGCCTTGGGTTCTAGCCCAGATGGCTACTATCTTGTGAAACTTTCTGCAAAGTACTTGATCTTTTCAAAATGCAGTTCACTCATTCTGTAAATTGAAGAGGTTGGATAAGGCCACTGGCAATGTCTCTATTAGCATTACCATTTTGGAAGTGTAATTTACAACAATAATTCTTTTTCTTTCATTTTCCAATAAACTTTATTGGTACATTATATACACAGCTCACAATCACACACAACATTGGGGAATTTGTACCAATATGTGACACAGGTCAATTCTCATTTTTACCCGTATCCCTGCCCACCCACCCCCTCCACACCCACTATATACATACTCTTTTATTTTATTCTGAATCATATTTATTCCTTCCCCTCATTATGTTCCCACACCAAATTCCTTTTGGATATTTCCCATTCTACAAAAACTATAGTACATTCTAGAGCTCCTTTACCTCTACAAGTGCTTACATCAAATAAAAGATCCGGTGTTTACAGCAATAATTCTTAATTGCGGATCATGGATGCATCTTAAAAGTCCAGTGAGAACTAGAGACACGGGCTCTAGGAAATTAATACAGACAAAAAGTTTGCTGTGCAACTCTTTGAAGTTTGTGTATGGATCGCTTAAGAGCTAAGTGTCCTTTCAGGATTGAGAACAGGTATTTAATCATGAGTAGAACTTTGGATGAATGGAATCATCATAAACAAACCCAAATCTTCCTTCACACATTGTTCCAGAGGTATCATTAAGCACAAGCTGTACAGGAAGCATCTGCCTTGGCTGACATAGTACAACACACCAGTCAAAATACCTCCCTGCTTGTGCTGATACATTTCTTACCAGTATGTATTCTATTCTACTTAACAGCTCTTAGGAGCTCAACATTTTCTTCCTATTAATTGGTTATGCATGGCTTGTATTAGAGCTGCAGACTTTTAAAAAATTGAAAATAATTCTTTTTTTTTTTTTAGACAATTCGCCAGAAATTTCCCCTTTTAACAACACGACGGCTTGGAACAAGAGGCCATTCAAAGTAAGACATGTGGATGAACAGTGGATATTCCCTTTGACCCTGAGGGTGTAAAATAAATATTGTGTTTATGAGATATTTTCTTAATGAATCAGACTTATATCAAGTAAAGTCCACAAGACTCACAAGGGCAGGGTGGGGGTGAGTGTCAGATAGAAAGGGACTAAGCATGCTTCAACTTCTAGCTTTCTTTTCTAGGTAATAATGGCTTAATTTCCCCTTATTTTCTCTTCAGGACAAATGATCTGTATAAATAACATCTTTGCTCATCTCGTAATGTAAATATGAATATAAAACAACCTGGCACATGTTACTCTTTGGTATCTTCAGCATTTCTTCCGGTTGCTACCCCTCTTCTTGCCATTTCTTGAAAGGGCATCTACCAGCTCACTCCCTAAGCTGCTTATCACATCCTTCTGTCCTGCTCTGCTCCTTCATTGCACAAAAGCAATAGGGTATTTCCACAGCGCATCCTCTGCTGCTGCTGCTGTTCCTGCTGCTAATACACTCGTCAAAGGGTCAACTCAGAAACTTTGGTCTCGGCTACTTGTGACCCACATTGCCCAGCTCTTTCCCCTGTGTCTGCTATTCTGATGCTCAGCCCGGTCTGACCAACAGAAGCACAATGCACCATCATATCCAGTTAAATATCTGTTACCCACAAATTTAAAAAGGAAAAAGGAATAAGAGAAGTGGCCTTACTCAAGTTTCTTGTAACCCAACATGTCTAAAACATTAGCTTCTCATTATGTAATCAACATACAACTAGGAAGGGGATATTTCACACTTTTTCTTCATGCTGTTTCAGAGGCCTATGTAAATTTTGTGATTAAGCACCTAGTCATGCTCTGAATGCTCAGTACTCACATGTAACTAGGGTAATGTAGCTGCTGCCTCCCGGAGTCCTTGGTGACACATTGGTCCTGTATTTAGCTTCTCTAGAATTTGGCTCTTTCACTCCTACTTCTACAGGCAGATGCCGACTCTGTCTTCTGGTGCATTAAGGACAATTTTTCCAAATCACCTTTCTAATATTCAGGATTAATAGCATTTTCCCATGCTCAGTAACTCCCTGACCTGGAATTTCTACATTGAAGGGAAATCAAACTGATGTAGCTCATTCTCCTGTCTCCTTTTCCTTCTCGCTAGTGAGCATGTTGTCATTTTCTCACGGGATTAGCATCCAAGAAAATCCTTTCCCTTCCAAATACTACATCTTACCACTAGGAAGTGTGTCTCGGGAATGTTCTCTTGCATATTTTCTTGGTCTGTTGGCTTACTGTTGGCTCTGTGTGCCCCTCTGTGCTGTCTCTTGTAATCCGGCTCATTGGGACATTAGCTTATCTCCTTTCCA
This sequence comes from Thryonomys swinderianus, assembly GCA_004025085.1. Taxonomy (NCBI): domain Eukaryota; kingdom Metazoa; phylum Chordata; class Mammalia; order Rodentia; family Thryonomyidae; genus Thryonomys; species Thryonomys swinderianus. The sequence goes on along the minus strand of PVIC010001998.1, from coordinate 19,630 downwards.
AGCAGATAGCAAAGATTTTGAGAATAGAAATTGTGTCTTGTTCACTTTTTTTTTTTTTTTTTTTTTGCGATACTGGGAACCTAGTTTAGGCCCTTGTCCTTCCATAGTGGGCAGAGTACCCTCGATCTAAATCCCTGGCCTGGTTCACTTTTATATCTTCTCTGCTGCTTGTACATAATACATTATCAGTTCATATTTATTTAACTGGTTTAAGCTAATGTTAACAGTATTGTGCCCTGAGAACGAGATCTAAAATAGATGAAAATAAATAAAATTGATTGTCTTCTTATAACTAAGTCAGGTTTAATTCAAAATTGACTCAGTTTAGTTTTATGATTTCTATTAAATTTGATTCCTGCTGAATTTGTAAGTAGAGCGAAATCAGATATTGTTTGAAAGAGAGAGATAAGGAAAAGAGGCAGAGCAATGCAGAGAAGTCCTCTCTACGGGATCCTCAAGAAGAGGACCTGCAAGCTGCAGAGATAGTCAGTTAATCCTGGAAGGAGCCCTGGGGATTTGAGATGAATCATTAACCCTGTCCACTGGGACATGGGTCAGGCGCTAACGCTCAGGTTGATAGAGCAACGAGTCCGGCAATTTATTTGGCTATGTGAGAGCCAGAGGTGTGCTTAAGATCAAAGCACTAACAGTTGTTTCTCCTGCTTTACTGACGGCAGGCTGTTTGATTTTTATAACATGATGATTACTTTTTTGGTGTTTTAATAAAATGTATTCCCTTATCTAAACTGTCTTTTAAAAGAACAAAATATAGAACTTTTGTGCCTTACAAATGGTAAAATTTTGTTACGATTATTCTTAACTGGGTAATTTTCCTGACTTTATTTCCAAGAGATAGCCTTAAGCTTTACTTTCAAAGATAGTACCTTAAAAAGCAACATAATCTAGTAGTTGGAATACAGGTTTTAAAATGGGGTAAGTTTATTTGTGAATCTCACGCTTCCATAGAAAGCTGTGTCATGCTGGATGGATTCAGTGTTTCATCAGTAAAGTAACATATGATATCTCTTCTGATTACTGTGAGAATTTAGTGAGATAAAGAATAGGAACAAGTGGAAGAACAAATATGATTTCTACTGTGCTATCCTTACCATAGAAATTAGGTACTGAATATTGAAAATGCAATTAAAAATTATTATTTGTTAAATATTGCACAGTACATACATACACATTCATTATCTCTAATCTTTCTAGTAAGGACACAAGACTAGAATTATTGAAGAAATTGAAGTTTGAAGGGTAATAGACTTGCTCAAGGTGACAAAGATACTACCCAGTAACAGTGCTGACATTTATATAAAGGTTCATCTGACTTTTTTTATGCTCATTCATCTTGGAAAAGTGAGAAAGCTTACTTCTTTCTGGTATCAGCCATATTAACAAAAGAACTGTTAGGTGGAACTTCTGATTTTTGAAATATAGGTTTTTTTGAGTTTTCTTTTTGTTTGTTTGTTTTTGTTTGAGACAGGGTCTCGCTTTGTAGTTCAGGCTGGTCCTGAGCTCACTATGTAGCCCAGGCAAGCCTTGAACTCAGCAATCCTCCTGCCTCTGTCTCCCAAGCGTTGGGATGACAGGCATAAGCCACCACGCCCAGCACTGTGGTGTGTATGGTACTGATTGCTGGTGGGTGTGAGTCACAATGCCTGGTGTTTGTGGTTACCAGGCATCGAACCAGGGACCTTGCGCTGCTGGGTAGGTGCTGGAACCACTGAGCTAAATCTCCGGCCCCTTGAGTTTTCTTACTGAATTAAAGTTCTTAAATTTTATTATATTAGATTATCCCTCAAAGAGTGAAGGAGCTTTGTTAAGCTTCAATCAATAATTTTATAAAAATTATTTATTTAAGTGCCGGGCATGGTGGCTCATGCCTGTAATCCAGCACTCGGGAGGCAGAGACAGGAGGATTGCTGAGTTCCAGGCTTGCCTGGGCTACATAATGAGCTCAGGGCCAGCCTGAACTAAAAAGCGAGACCCTGTCTCAAAAAAAAAAAGAAATATTTATGTAGAGGCACATTTGCAGAACCGATGCAATTTTACTTTCTTCTTTGATGTTTGTCCTTAGCATTATTTTATAATTTGCAATCATCATACAGTAGCTGTTTAATATATCATAAATTTATATTTTATGAAAAACATTTTATGTCTATAAAAACATAAATGAATGAAGCAGAAATATAGGTGAAGTAACCATATATTGGTGAATCAAAAAATCATAATATCTCCCCATTTTATAAAATTTATTTCATTGTAATAACATTTAATATAACACTCTAATTAAACCATTACTACATATTTTTAATTATTCTAAAGACAAATTTGCTGTTCACTTATCATAGTTTGTTAGATGGCATACTAAAATGTATTAATATTATGTAACTGTTCAGGTGATGATTAAAAATAAGTTTTCAAATTTGTCAACTTTTCATAAAATAGAATATGCCCAGACATTTCATTTGTGCTTGGCACAGGACTTATTTTGAATTATGATTAATTATGAAATGCATTGTTTCCAAAACTTCTGATGTCATTAGGCTCATAGAGCAAGGTCATTCTTCAAACTTCACTGGTCCATATATGAAATCCAAAATTTAAAAGGCACTGTTCCATGTAACAGAGGTGGTTTGGAGTCTATAGTCTGAATGGATTTGTTTCCACTTAATAATCATATTTAATTAATTTGCAAAACATGATTCTATTAATTGCATATTAATGTGCAAAACATGATTCTAAAATGTTTTCAAGATCCAAAGAACTCTCAGATTTCACTATTACCATCAGTTACTTGGTGAAACTCTCAGGAGAGCCTCAGGGGCAGCAAGGCCCTGGGGTCAGAGGCTGCAGAGAGCCTCCGTTTCCCCTCAATCACGCCAGCTTGGGAAAAAGTCAAAGGAATCGTAGTGGAGGCCACAAATAGATTTCACTTGAAAGGAGACTGATTTGGTTACCTTTTAATATTTTGTAGACTTTGAGCAACCAAATCTTGGTTTTCAGACCTGATGGACAAAAACTATCATCTTATTTATTAGTGGTGATTTAGTAGGTTAATAAAACTGATACAGCAGCTGCTCTTATCATAGCACGTTATTGCAAGTGCCTGCCCAGCTTAATCCCATCATTTCCTTATCAGTTGTCATTTGTGCAGTGTAAACTAACATCAGGGCACCCCATCCAGTGGTAACATATGTTTCAGGAATTCTATATGAGGACTGAAATGGAGAAGAAGAAACATAAGTGCAGGTATAAATTGATCAGCAAATGAAAAAGGTATTAGACACAAAATGCAATATTTTAGTTGAAAAAAGAATGCAATAATTGTCATTGTTCTATTAAAATCTCTAAATTTTATAACATGTGAACTTTTAAATGTGGACACAAAAATCAATTTTTCTTATGTATTCATAAATTATAAATGAGAGCAATCATTTGACATAAAATATTGGGGCCTGGGAGGGTTGATGGAAATGAATGAACACCATTTTGTTAGACAACTAGAATGGTCACTTTCATGATAAAAGCATTCTCTTGAACTTAGCTCATAACATCAGGACTTATGGATATTTGTCTTCTACCTTCTCTAATAAAAACAGACAATAATTATCTAGCAAGAAAGAACTGTGAAGTGTGTGGGAATCTAGTCATACCACAGGTATCAGGTAGTGGGATATTAAAACAGCTAGTTGCCCCACAGTGAAAAATTTCACTTTTTATTTAACAGGCACTGGTATATATTCTTGTTGTGTCAGAATATTCTTGGCATTGCTTGGCAGAAATATTTTAGGGAAATCTACTAACAACAAAGTAGTGCTATAAAATGTTGTAAGGGAGATGAAAAATCCACGTATACTCCACATGAACTCACTTTTCTGGTTTTATGAGGTTTATCTTTAGTGGCCAGGAAGACAGAGCAGTCATTTATTATCTCTTCTCTGTTCTGAAAGACACTAAATCATCTCTCTGATAATAACATGCACCTAGCTGGACTAAAAGGAAGATTAAGGGCTAAGATTATTTTATTGGCTAAAGCAGAAACTAGGTATGAAATGTGTTAAAAAACTAAGGTGTTTATTGCAAAATATTGCAATTTGTACTGCTAGCACTAGTACTGCTGCCTACATATCCTGATTTCATGCCTTTTTAATATACTGTTTAAGTATACAACATTTGCTATACCCTAATATTTAACTTATAACATGGAAAAGCACTGTCAGGTGATATTTATTGGAAATTACTGGCTTTAAGAAGAACTCTTATATGGGTTTCTAAATTCCTAGAAAAAACACATTGATTCATCTAGTAAATGTCTGAGAATGTTCTCTACCATAATGTCTAATAGGGAGTACAATAAAGGAAAAGATAGTCTTATTTCTCCAAATCCTAGAATTATGGAGGGAAAGTAAGCTACGTACATATGTACTAATTATACAAGGGATGAAGTTCCTTGTGAGAGAGGCAGTCAAGAGAAGCATTCAGGAGACAGAGAGAGCAGTTAACCCTTTCTGCATTCAAGTCATCCTCGAAGTGTGTGAGAAGGGCGTTGCCAGTGGAAGTTTAACAAAGCAGTGGAGCAAGGAGGAAATCATCTGCATCTATGGAGATCAAGCAATCCTGGTAGTGATAGGTAAATTTAGAGTGGAAATGAGGTGGAGCTAAAGGATTTGGTAGATTTCCTTATATCAGGTAGATAAGAAAATCTTTGATCTCTATCACATTTTAAATTATGCTGATAATAAATACATGATATGTTCTTAATTGACAAATTCTTTTTTTTATAGTTTGATGACATATTGCAGTTATTTTACTTTTCTCACATTACTCATTCACAGTTCAACAAATGTTGACTTCCTGTGCATGGAGCTTGTATTCTAGAAGGAGGTTTTGTTTATATATGGTGTGTCAGGTATGTCACACAGATCAGTGGTGTAGATCGTAATGATTTGTGTCAGTTCCCCGTGCTTGCTATGACTGGGGAGGGACTGGAAGAGAGCGTGTGCACCAGTACAAACATGCAAACTATATTTTACCGAAGAATTTCTAATTGGAAAAAATCTTGAGTTTCAAAATTAGATAAAGTGCATTTTCTGTACTTTGTACAGGGAAGTAACATGATCTATTGAAATAAAAAGTTCTGTGAAGCTGAGGGTTTGAGTTTTGCCTTTAAAACCATGGCTTTTTACATAATGTTTTAAAATAAATTACTTAAATTTTGAACTACTGTTTTGAAAGTGGACTAATAATCTACCTAAGACTGTCAATGTATACTTGAAACTCTGTGTATAATAGTTGCTTGATAAATGGCAACTATTTCTTCATATTATCTAATGTTACTGCTTCGGTAGTGCAACATATTAATTGGAACAGCAGCTCTTCCTCTCTGAACGCTTTTAAGCTCCACAAGTTCGTCTGCCACTGTAGGGCAGAGATTCTTCTCTTTCCTGACACTCTCACCACCCAGCACACAGTGAGCACTGAATGTGTTGAAGAAAAGTGTCCCCTTCAGTGGCTCCTTGTCTCCTCCTTCTGTGGTTCCCACTCAGGCAGACAGGACAGGCTCAGATTCTGCCGCCAGCCTCAGTGGGGGCATCACTGACAGGAGAAACTGTTTCCCAGCTGTGAGGCCAGAGGTAGCGATCAGCTTACCTTCCTGGGGTTCAGCCCACAGTGCCGTTTGCATTTGAACTACAAATAAAATACACACATTCCTTTAAAAGAACTGTGTTTTTGATAAATATAACATCTTGGCTCTGAATGTGGAGAAAGCATTAAATACTTCTGTTTATAAAGAATTCTGCCCTAATGTTTAGAAGTGGGAATGAGGGAAACCAGCAACATAGTTATTTCAGAAAACTAAGGAGCAAATAAGTTGGGTAATAACAAATTATTATTTAAAAGTCAAAAGTAAGAAAAGCCCCCCAAATCCATAGTGGCCAATGTTTGTTGAGCCATGCAGGGTGTTACAGGTTTTTGAAATGTGACGGTGCTGGTCCTGACTGTTCCCCAGTCTGGGGTGGGGAACATTCAAAGCGTAAGATTCCTGGCTAGAAGCCCCCTTTAGTTTTGCCCACTGTTGTGCTGACAGCTAGCACAGGCTCCAGGCACAGTGTGCATTGTTTATTGAGCCCGAGCTTACCCCTTTGACTTAGGATATTCATCCCCAGTTCTTATAAAGGGAACATCATTTCCTCTCAGTTTGTGTAGTAAACTACTCAACCGTGATTTTATTTACATATTGGAAAGTGAATTAGAAACAAAAGAGAGATGTACAGTAAAAGAAACTTACCCAGTTAAAGGCAATGATAACATATAGTGCTGTAACAAATGACTAAATTGTAGCTTTTTAAAACGTTAACATTTTTGGACACACAGTAAGCTTTGCAGAAGTACATTACACTGCAGTATCTTCTCACCATCGTAGAGCCTCTGGTTCTTCGGTGCCACTTGTTTTCTTTCTTCTTCTGTGTGGACCTTTCATTTGGTCTCTCAGTTCTAAAATCTAACACAGAAGGAGATACTGTGAACTTTCATACTCATTAATTTGAATCTTACTGCTATACTTTGCTGAGTATCATTTAAATTTGGTAATTGTTCTAGTTTTAAGTGTCTCCCTTACCTCTTTCTGTTAACACAGTTCTTTTGGTAGGGCTTTTATGATTTAAGCTTCCTCTTCTAGAGCCATAAATCAATTATTTAGAGTTCTTATAAGTTTCATATTTCATTCATTTCTTTCTCTATTTTAGTATATCTTGGAGGTTCTTTTCCTTCATATACATAAGACTTTTTTTTCTGTTCTTTAAAAACAAGACGGTATGGCACTATTTACAGACTATTGTCCTGCTACCAAAATTGAGAACTTGAAAACTTCTTTCAGTCTGCCACAATATAAATGTTCATTTACTTTATTCACTTGACATTGTCACTTCTCAAACTCTTTGAAAATATTTCTTGTTATCATATGTGTATTTTTAAAAGTTGCCTCTGAGTCAGATGACTTGGAAACCTGACAGCTGAGAATTCATCTCTGACTCTTGAGTGCCCAGTTGTAACCCCTCATCTGGACACAGAATCTGTGGCTTGCCCAAATATGTCCACTCAAGAAAGCATTGCCTTTGAGGGTCTCTGGACCCTACAGCTTCCCATCCAAACAGTGCAGCCCTGCTTCTTTGAGCTCTGAGTGGAGGGTCCCCTGTTAGTGCTTAGGAGGCCACGCTGTCTCACTGGTAAACCCAGAAACCGAGAAGTAGCCTGGGCATGGCAGCTCGGGGGTGACATAGCTGGGTCTGGAATGTGTGGTTTTCTCACAGTGAGCAAAGGCAAAGGCCTGTAAGGAAGAGAGGCTCGTTTGTAACGACCATGATGCTCCCTTTCCATCTTGTACTCAGAGCCTAAGAATTCTGCATTCATCTTTGCCTGCAGATCCTGATGGGTGCAGACTTAATGTCAGAGAACAAGTATACCTTAGCTGGTAGTTTGTTGGCTCTTTTTATACTTTATAATATTTAGATAGATGGTGTATAGACTTTTATTTTGAAAAGGCTCAGAGGTAGACACATTTGCTAACTTCTGCTTTGTTTTGAGGTCAGAAAAGGACTCTTTTTTTTTTTGAGACAGGGTCTCGCTTTGTAGTTCAGGCTGGCCCTGAGCTCACTATGTAGCCCAGGCAAGCCTCGAACTCAGCAATCCTCCTGTCTCTGCCTCCCAAGTGCTGGGATTATAGGCGTGAGCCACCACGCCCGGCAGAAAAGGACTCTTGAAATTCAGATCCTTCATTGCTTCATCGCTCTAACTTCAGGTGCTGATGCCAAGAATGATGCTTTTAAACAATTAGGTTGGAGTCCACTGGCAAGCCACTTGTTTCCTCTTATTTTATTTCTCTTTTGATTTTATTTTAATTTATTTTATTTCTTGGTACTGGGAAATTGAACTTGGGACCTTGAGCTTGCGAGGCAGATGTGAGAACCACTGGGCTAAGCCCTTGGCCCATCTTCCGATTTTGGATGAAGGCCAATGGGAAGAAGAGGCAAACGAGGAGATGACACCTTCATGGGGAGATCCCCGGGGCTGCTGTTCTCAGTGTGTTTATGTTAGTGACACTCCACTCTGTTTTTCCTTCCAAAACTCCTTCATTAACACAGAGCTGGTTCCTGTCCTTGCTCTAGGTATCATTACTATGGGATTGGCATCAAAGAGAACAGTGCATATTACCACTCCGTTTATTCTGGAAAGGGGCTCACAAGGTAGAGTCACACCACATTAAAGTCAAATCTGCCTTTCTTCAAATATGCATGGTGTCTGTTAAATGAAATGGCTTTCTGATTTTGCTTGTTAAAATGTCTTTAATCATACAAACTTAACGTCAACATAGTCTAGTAGTGAATAAATTGAATAATTTTTAATAACAAGAAGTCAGTGGTGAACTAGGTATATCAAAGAAGTAAATAGAAGTCAAAAAACAAAATTTCCTTTAAAGTGACATGTGTTCAGTTGATTTTCATGATGGATTCAATAAAAACAGGCACAGGAAATAATGTCCTTTGTTAAGAGAGAATATTTTAAAGATGTCTATGTTTGACCAGTGCCTTACCAAGATGAAGAGTTTATTATAATAGTCACACACAAATACTTTGGTTGTAATCTTATCTCAGTGAATGGCACTACTGACCTGTTTGGGGGCCTGTGAAAGAAAAACATAAATAGAAAAAGAGCACATTGCTTCATGCTGTCATTGACAATCAGGAGGAAGTCATTAATCAGTGAGGTGAAAAACCAATGAAATCAGTGATCCTTACCATTATTTTTAAAATGCTGAAAATCTGGATAATTATAACTGCATTTGGGATTGTCTAATGGTATGATTTACTAAGAATCAGTCTTAGATATTAAAAGAAGAAATTACTTCTAAAAATAAACTATCTTGTAGAAAAATAAAGTTTAGTTACCTCAGTAATACTAAAATAAATCCAGATGTTATAAGAAACATATGACCAGCTTACTAACCACTACTGACTCAGAAATGAAAATGCAGGCTGGAACACGTGAGTGTTTAATATTCTGTATTCTTTGCTTGCTATAACTCTTGTCTGATTTCCCCAAATATTTTTCATTTTACTTCCCCCCCATAAATATTTTCTTTAGAAATCAAAAGGCTGAAAAAGGTGCTTAGGTTCTTTAGAAAAAAATTTTTTAAAAATTATGTTATGAAGTCACTATGTTCTTAAGTCCTCTTCGTTTCCTTGAATGATATAACTGTGATCCTTTTGGAACTAATGTAAAGTATACTAATTTTTAAGGTTTTCTGGGAGCAAGCTGAAAAATGAGGTAAGCATTATTTTTTCTCTTATATCTGCTATAATTTGTCTTATATGTTTGACAATGTGTTAATAAGCCTGGTTGACAAACACAGAAATAAATATTATATGTTAGGGTCCAGCTAAGTAACTGAAGACTTCAAATACAGCTCACTTCTATTCAAGGCCACTGATGAATCTTTGCAGGGATCTACTGAACAATTTCCAATCAACCAGGAATGATGAGTTTTCAGACATTACTTAATATCAGACATTTAAGGAGAATGAAAAAACAAAGAGTATTACTGATTCAAGAAGTTTCCAAAGAAATAAAACCAAACATCTGAGTTAAGAATAGAAAAATTAAATTTTGGAATATACCTATTTAGACAAAAACATTAACAGTTATCAAGAAGCTCCAGTGCTCTGTGATAGTATGATTTGTTTTACTATCTTGTACACACACACGCACACACACATGCATGCACCCACGTATATATGCAGTCTTTCTTCCTGGGCTTTCTCTCCACTCCCTTTTTATGGAATGGCTCAACAAATTGACTTTATCTAAATGAGTTGAGACTACTATTAGAGACTGCATGGCTAATTAGACACATGATAAGGGGTTCATTATCCTGAACTTAACCACTCATTAAAAGGAGATGGCAGGGAGCACAAAGCATGTGATGGGTGTCGCATGGTAAATCTGGACCTGAGTGCATGTACACAGATTTGCATTTTTCTCCTAAGGATAAAGTATAGTCTATTAATTTGATGAAATGATGCAAAAAACATTATCTTAAAAAATGATAGAAGTCCCCAAGCCCCTAAAATAATCAATTTTTCCAGTATTTTAAATAGTGAATGGCTAATTATGTAGTAAACCTCCCAGACTGCTGCTTTTATCAATGGAATAATAGCCTTTTATTAGATACATAATTGTGAAACTGTGAAAATATTGACTTAGAAACACACTGTGGTTCACTAAGTATTAGGTCAGTAAGGTTTTTTTTTTTTTTTTTTTTTTTTTTTTTTTGAGACAGGGTCTCGCTTTTAGTTCAGGCTGGCTCTGAGCTCACTATGGAGCCCAGGCAAGCCGCCACGAACTCAGCAATCCTCTTGTCTCTGCCTCCCGAGTGCTGGGATTACAGGCGTGAGCCACCACACCCGGCACTGTGGTATGCGGTATTGATTGTTGGTGGGTGTGAGTCTCCACGCCCAGCATTATATGTGGTTACCGGGGATCGAACTCAGGACCTTGCGCTTGCGAGGCAGGCACCGGAACCACTGAGCTAACCCTTCAGCCCCTAGTAAGGATTTTAAATAATTCCCCATGTGTTGGGGCTGGAGGCTCTCAGGTGCTGTCAGCCAGCGTGTCACAGAGATAGCAAGTCTTCTTCATAGAACAAAATACTTGTTTCTCCTTAGAAAGAGTGTACTACAAATGGGTAGGACATTTAGTTATTAAAGTTAAAATATTCTAGGTAGGTATACAAACTGTAGGTTTGCTACAAATGTGTGAAGCAATAAAATACATTGTTATTATAGAATCAACACAATTTAAGGGCTTCCTAACAGCTCAGAATTTAATACATCTTTAAAATGTTAATATAATATTTGCATAACAAAGTTTAAATTAGAAAGACTATTTGTATTTAAGGTAACCGACTGTCACTGTTTGCCTAAGACAGGAGACAATGCAGATCTGCTTATCTGTATAAAATATATTCAGGTTATTTGAACATTAATAACCTTGAGGTAGGGACACAGGTGCTAATGCTCTATTTTATAGCTTAGTCAAAAACTAAAGTAAATTGGAATGAAGTTCTGTTTTTAAAAAACCTACAGTCAAGATATGAAGTAACACACATATGGTGTTAAGGATGTGGGGCTGGTCTATAGTGGTACAGTTTGTAATAGCTAAATCTTGTAAAAAACCCAAATGCCTATCAACTGATGAATGGATAACCATATGTTTTTATGCAATGAAGTATTACTCAGCCATGAAGAAAGATGAACTTGAGACATTTATAGCTAAATGGATGCATCTTGAGACTATACTCTTACATGAAATAAATTATACACAAATGTGCAGTATTGCATTATTTCTTTGGTGAGAAACTAGAAGAGTAAATAAGAACCAAAATGTTAATCTATAATGTGAAATAGGAAGAAAGTTTTCATAATGAAAGGGAAACTGGGAAGGAGAAAAAAGAGAAAGAAGGAAAAATAAAAAATGAGAAAAGAAGGAAAAAACAGAAATACAACTGTAAATAAAGAGGGGAAGGAAAAGAGGGGGTTGAGAGAAAAAGAGGAATCAAGATACACCATGTATAGGTTCAAATTCCTTTTGATGAATAGGATCATTATGTATATTTAAATTGTGCCAATAAAATAATAATTAAAAAATAGCCAGGCATGGTTGCTCACATCTGTAATCCCAGCACTCAGGAGGCAGAGGCAAGAGGATTGCTGTGCATTTGAGGCTAGTCTGAACTATATAGTGAGTTCAGGGCCAGCCAAAACCACAAAGTGAAATCCTGTCTCAAAAAACTAAAAAAATATTTTGTGAAATAGGAAATATTCAAAGGGAATGTGGTAGGGGAAAGAATAAATATAATTTGAAAAGAAAAAGAAAGAACATGTTTATAGGGGATGGAGGGTGGTGAGGTGGGTAGGGATATGGGTAAAAATGAGAATTAACTCATGTCATATACTGGTACAAATTCCCCAATGTTGAGTGTGATAGTGAGCTGTATATAAAACATACCAATAAAGAATTCAATTAAAAAACTAAAAAATAAATAAACTAAAAGCAAAAACAAACAAACATAAAAGGGTATGAGGTAAGAAAACGAATGGATTGATAGGTCCTGGGCTATCGAAGTGGTATAGGGTAGCAGAGGACATCCTGAAGATTTCTTCATAAGAAATCATTAAGGTTGTCGTAGTGTAAACTGAGTTTGGAGGCTAAGCATACTCTTCACAGGAAATGGTGTCTAAGGAGAGAGCTGGTATGAGGGGAATTGTGGAGGAGTAGAGCAGAAGGAGGAGGAATTTGGACAGTGGGAACAGCACAGCAGGGTTTCTCTGCTTTGGTGAGGTGGGCATCTGAATCCGATAGTTTGTTGTGGGACTGTCCTAGGGACTGTAGGATGCTTGGTGGCCTCATAGCATCTCTGGCCCCATTACAAGTTACAGTAGTGATGCCTCCCAAAGTCTGTGACAGACAGAAATGCTTCTGACTTTGCCAAATGCCATCTATTCTGTATATTTGGGCAAAAAGTAGCGTAACATCACATAAAGATGAATAAGTGACTAAAAGAAATTCAAGATAGCTCCAGTGTAGAATGAGATGGAAACTCCATACCGCTGTATAATATGTAGGGCTTTTGAAAAGTATTAATTCTGAAAAGGGAAACTGATGAAGGGAAAAGGTATCATTGGGCTTGTGATTTATTTAAAAAACTCAATCTAGCTATGTTATATAAAATCTATTGTAAGAAGGCAATAAAGGGAGGCAAAAGAGTCCTTGAAAGTTTTATGGAAGGAATGGGTAAGATAAGATGTGCATGAGGAAAATAGCCCCAGGGAAGGACAGAGGACTGATTTTAGTAAGAAAGCATTTGAGAGGACACAGGTAGAAAGAGTAGAAAGATAGTGACTCAATTTAGGTCTTGTCATATTTGATGAGCTTTTGGGAACTTGAAGTGGGCAGATGAAGACATGTAACAGCAAAAGAGGATTTAGAAATTCAGATCGATGGAAACTGAACCCAGGGAAATGGAAAGAGAGTTGAGGGGGAAAATGAATGAGAAGAAAAGGGTTTACCAGAAAAGATTTGGGAAATTAAGAGAAAGGAAGGGGGTGAGCAAGACTACCAAGAAGAATCCAGACAAAGAGCAAAGGAGGTGAAGGTGTGGTTTCTGAAGCCAGAGGGGAAGGGCATGGTCACTTCTATTAAATGGTGCTAAAAAGGCCTGAAGGTGAAGACTGGAAAGGGTCTATGGGCTTTGTGAAGTGGAGATAATTAACAGCTTCTAGGAAAGTGGTGGTCTGAGGCTTGAGGGGAAGTGTCATCAAGTGTGGAAAATTAGACAAGTTGAGGGTGACAAGGTAGAAGAGGATTTGGAGTTTAGTTTGGAAATATAATTAGACTAATCCTGTAATGTTGCTAAAATAGATTCAGCAAAGTAGACACTGAAGAGATGAACAAGGGGAAGTTGAAGCACAAGGTCACTGCGGAGATGAGAAGGAAGAGCTTCCTAATGGAATAAATTTCTCCTTTGGCTATTTTGTCCAGGAAGGAAGACAAACTCTTCCATTAAAACTTCAAAGATAGAAAGAGAAATTCAGATGCAAGCAAACTCGCAGATTTTGTGGTGGCGCTTTGAGATAGCTTCTGTTTAGTGTTTCTGAGTTTCTCTCCAAAGTAATGGCTGTGATCATCTGCTGTGAGTAAAAATCCAGGGGAAAAAGTAGGATTTTCTCAAAGAAAGTCTAAGGGTTCCCTGAGCTGGATTCTCAAAGAGAAAGTGGCCCTAATAAAGCACCCATTGTGTGCAAGGCACAAACTTTGGCTTGAGTAGAATGTTATTCCCCAAATACCTTCCTGGGAAGGATTCAAAGCCCAGATCTTCAGGTCATTTTTGTGGGATTTAATTTTTTCAGAATTTTCCATTAAGATAAGTGGGAACAATATTTGAGGAAGACAGAAATTATAAGAAATGACAAAATTTAAATAAGAGAGCCAACAAGAAATTGCTATGATTGAAACAAACATCTGGATTCTAATGATTATTTATGAAAAATGGTTTTTATTTTCCTGTGAATATTCCTGTGTGGCCCAAATTTCATTCTAACCAGATAATATAAAGGAGAAAACAATCCCTTTGTTTCCCACATATGAACCTGGAAAATTCTCCAGTAGCTTGTGTTTCCTTCTTAACCTCCCCCATTCATGGCCAGCTGAACACCCTTGTCCCAAGATCAATGTCAAATCCTCTCTCTTTGGGATATGCTTTCCAAATATTTGTAGACTGTTATCATGCTCTGCTTGGTCAGCACTCAACCAACCTGTGCCGCCTGACTCCTTTAATCTTTCCTCATAAATCAGAGCCTCTTACCTTCTAATCATATTTGTCTCTCTCTCTATAGGTTCTCTCTTGATTTCTCTTAGAAATAAGGTTCTTAACAGTTCACCTAAGAGTACCAATGTCGTATGATGAGAAAGAAAAAAAACCTTACCATTGTACCTGGCCTGTGATAGGGCACTTTTTAGTACAACCTTAATGGCAAATATATTAATAGAATTTAAATTGCCATGTTTTACTTTTGTTGAAGATAATCAGTCCTTCCATTCTTTGTGTTGCACAACCTGAACGATATTTTATTATTTTATTTAAGCAGCTTGTACTATCTCTGTATGCCATTTGCTAACATCCAAAGAAATTAAACTTTTAAGATTTTTCCTTGGTTTCTCTTGCTTTTTGTTTAGTGTTTCAACCTAATGCTACTTTTGGTTATAATAAAGTATTATTTAATACTTTAAAAATATTAAAGTGAAAGATAGGTACTTTGCTCTTTAATGTGTTTCCTTAGCAAGGTAATATTCTTAGCATCCCTTCACACACACACACACACACACACACACACACGGACTAAATAAGCTTGGGATGAAAACTCAAGATCTGTCCTCTGGCATAAAAGGGAGAAGTCATCTTCTGTTCTCAATTTATCTAAGGTTATCATACTCAAGAATTGAGCATTGCCTATTCCCTTGTTTTTCTCTACAGTTTATCGCTTATGATTATATCCATGAACAAGAATTCTTTACCTTGTTTACTTCTCACTTTTCCTTGATTTACTGTTTTTTTTTTTTTGAGACAGGGTCTCTCTTTTGTAGTTTAGCCTAGCTCTAAATTCAGTATGCAGCCCAGGCAAGCCTAGAACTCAGCAATCCTCCTGCCTCTGCCTCCCAAGTGCTGGGATTATAGGCGTGAGCCACCATGCCAGGCATTGTGGTGTGTGGTACTGACTGCTGAGATTATGGGTGTGAGCCACCGCCCCCAACACTGTGGTATGTGTTACCCAAGATGGAATTTGGGATCTTGAGCTTCGAGGCAGACATTGGAACTGCTGAGCTAAATGCCCAGCCCAATACTGATTTTTTCTAGTCCTGTTAGTATAAATTATAATTTTTATTTGAAATTGCTTTAAAAGACCAGTCAGCTTGAAAATCTTTCTCAATTTTTATTGTTCCAGTTTGTTCTATGAAATGCTTCTTCAGATCACATAATTATTTTACTTTAAGAATTTGATATTTAGTAGTTTTTAAATATATTTTGGATATAAATCTTTTTCTTTTTGAGACAGATTCTTGCTTTGTAGTTCAGGCTGGCTCTGAGCTCACTATGTAGCCCAGGCAAGCCTCAAACTCAGCAATCCTCCTGCCTCTGTCTCCTGAGTGCTGGGATTCTAGGCATGAGTCACCATGCCCAGCATTTTGATATGTGGTACTGATTGCTGGTGGGTGTGAGTCACCACAGCTTGGTATTGTTGTATGTGGTTTCCAGTGGTTGAAGCAGGGACCTTGAGCTTGCAAGGCTATGTAGCTCAGGCAAGCCTCAAAGTCAGGTGGAGTTTCCTTCCTCTGCCTCCCGAGTGCTAGGATTACAGGCTTGAGCTACCAAGCCCGGCATTTGTGGCATTTGTGGTACATGGTATTGATTGCTGGTGGGCATGAGCCACTACACCCAGTATTGTATGTGGTTACCAGGGATTGACCCAGTGACCTTGCACTTACTAGGCAGGCACTGGAACCACTGAGCTAAATCTCCAGCCTGTGTGTTTTATTCTTTTTATGCTTTTACAAATGAAATTATTTTTCTTAATTTCCTTTTTTAGATTGTATAGTTTTAACCATTATTAGTGCATAGGAATGCAATTTATTTTTTTGTGTTGACATTATATCCTATCACTTTAATGAATGATGAATACATTTCTTAGTTCTAACAAGGGTGTATATATGTATAAACTCTCTAGGTTTCTCTCTCTCTCCCTTTCTGTATCTCTCTCTGTCTCTATGTGTGTCTCTGTCTCCCTATCTCCAAATTTTCTGTCTGTGTATTAATTTAGGCAGCCTTGAACTCACTGGGCAGTCCAGACTAGCCTCAAACTCATGGCAATCCTCCTTTCTCAACCTCCAAAGTGCTGGGATTATAGGCATGTGCCACCAAGTCTAGCTAACTCTAGGCTTTTCTACATATAGGATCATATTGTTTGTGAGCAGATGTAACTTTGCTTCTTCATTTCTAATTTGGATGACATTTGTTTATCTTTTCTGGCAAAGATGCTCTATCTAGGACTTCTGAGTCTATGTGCTGTGAATAGAATAAATGGAAGTGGACATCATTGCTTTGTTCCTCATCCAGAGAAAGAGCTATTAGTCTTTCACCATTAAATAATATATCTGCAGTGGGCTGTACATATATATGCATTTTATTGTTGTGATGTAATTCCATTCTATTTCTATACTTTTTAGTTTTTTTTTTTTTTTAGACAGGGTTTCACTGAGCTCACTATGTAGCCCAGGCAAGCCTCGAATTCAGCAATCCTTCTGCCTCTGCCTCCCGAGTGCTGGGATTACAGGCGTGAGCCACCATGCCCGGCTATACTTTTTAGTTTTTTTTTATTATGAAAGCATATTGGATATATCAAATGATTTTTCAGTATCAGTTGATGTGGCTGTGTATTTTTCCTTCTTTTTTTAATATGGTGTACTACATTGATTTGTTTTCATATTTTGAACAAAAAATATGTTCAACTGGGCCATAGGGCATAATCTTTTTAATATGACAGTGAACATGGTTTGATAATGTTTTGTTGATTATTTGAAAGTTTAACAAAGATTATAGTTTTCTGGTAGTGTTTTTGCCTTCAATATCAGTGCATTGTTGAATTTAGAGACAAAAAATACTTCTTCAAGTTCTTGGAAAAGTTTGAGAACTATTTGTAGTTCTTCCATAGGTGTTTGGTAGAATTTACTAAGGAAAATAGCAAATATATATATGAAAAAATGTTCCACATTTTTGAGAACTGCAAATTAAAAAAAAACCCTAATATTACATCTCACTACAGAAAGAATGGGTATCATCAAGAAGTCAATCAATAATAGCAAATGCTGGTGCAGGTGCAGGGAAAAAGGAACCATTCTCCATGGTTGGTGTGTGAATTGGTACAACTACTGTGGAAATTACTATGGAGATTTCTAAAAAAAAAAAAAAACCTAAAACTGGAGGTGACATTTGACCAGCTATTCCCTTTCTGAGTATCTTTCTGAAAGTGTTAACATCTTCATACCCCAGTGGTATATGCATACTCATTTTTTTTTTCTTTTGAGACAGGGTCTTGCTTTGTAGTTCAGGCTGGCTCTGAGCTCACCATGTAGTCCAGGCAAGCCTCGAACTCAGCAATCCTCCTGCCTCTGCCTCCCGAGTGTTGGGATTACAGGCGTGAGCCACCACGCCCTGCACTGTGGCATGTGGCATTGATCGCTGGTGGACGTGAGTCTTCATGCCCAGCATTATATGTGGTTACCAGGGATCGAACTCAGGACCTTGTGCTTGCGAGGCAGGCGCCTGAACCACTGAGCAAACCCTCTGGCCCTGCATACTCATGTTTATGGGGGCACAATGTGTAATAATCTTGGAAACAGCCTACATACTTATCAATAAATTAATGGATAAATAAAATGTATTTATGTATAATGGACTATCAGTCTGCCATAAAGAAAGATAAATGAGACAGTTTTAGGTAAATAGATGCATCTCTAGGCCATCTTAAGTGAAAAAAAAATGGACAAACAAGTTTAAATATTGGATTGTTTCCTTTGTGTAAGAAATCCAAAGGGTAAAATAGGGAACAAAATGTAGGGTAGATACTGGGAAGTAGGAAAAACTTGTTCAACTGGGAAGGGGAGCAAGAAAGGAAGGAGGAGGTAAAAAAGGGAGGGGAAAGGATTTTTAAAAAAGAGAGCAGAAGGAAAAAATGGAAACACCTTTTGTGAATAGGGAGGGGAAGAAGAGTTGAAGGAAAGGAAGGTGAATGGGCAAAAAGAATTGAGGTATATTAAGGTATATAGGCACAAATTTCCTATGATAAACGTGATCATTATGTATGATGAACATATTAATGAAAAAAAGAAAAAAGAAAGAAAACAAAAAGAAAGAAAGAAAGACAGAAAGAAAGAAAGGCCTAGATCTTGCCACAAGGGGAAATCAGGTAACTTTCTTAAAAAAATGTATTTTTCATTTTTAGTTACTAATTCTATATATCTATTCAGGTTCTCTATTCATTGTTCGATAATGGTAGGTTTTGTGTTTCTGGAAATGTGTCTGGAAATGTACAACATAGGTTGTGCAATGTTTTGGCACAGAATATTCCATATTATTCCTCTATAATTCTTTTATTTTTATAGAAACAATGCTAACTTTGATTCCTGATTTTAGTAATTTTGTCAATCAATTTTTGCAATGTTTTATATATATATTTATCTTTATTGGTACATTGTATATACACATCATGATCACACTCAATATTGGGAATTTGTACCAGTTTAGGACACAATTTAACCCGCATTTTTTCCCATCCCCCTACCCACCACAAACCCCCCACCCCCTAAATACATAAGTTTGTTTACCTTTTTTATTATCATCACATTTTTTCTTTACCCCTCATTACTCACCCCTCCACCACATTTCCCTTTAGATATTTTCTATTTCACAATTGCGATGCTATATTTTTAATTTTCGTTGTTTCTAAGTTTTTCTACCTTTTATTATTTCTTCCTTCATACCTTAATCATTAAGGGTTGTGCTGCCTACCCTGAACAAATTAGCATATCTTTGGTTTTCTCTTTGTTATTTATTTTTAACTTCATCTTCTGTAATCACAGAGGAGACTTCGCATGACATTTATCCTTTTATTTTTTAAATTTTTAAAAATTTTTATCTTTGGGCCGGAGGGTTAGCTCAGTGGTTCCGGCGCCTGACTCGCAAGCGCAAAGACCTGAGTTCGATCCCCGGAAACCACATATAATGCTGGGCGTGGAGACACGCCCACCAACAATCAACACCGCATACCACAATGCCGGACGTGGTGGCTCACACCTGTAATCCCAGCACTCGGGAGGCAGGGACAGGAGGATTGCTGAGTTCGCGGCAGCTTGCCTGGGCACCATAGTGAGCTCAGGGCCAGCCTGAACTACAACGCGAGACCCTGTCTCAAAAAGCAAAAAAAAAAAAAAAAAAAAAAAAAAAAAAAAATTTTAT